>JAULUF010000009.1:55525000-55590000 GCA_031834385.1 Semotilus atromaculatus
TGGAAGGTAATTATACTACTTTAACGACAGACTTTTTCTTAGGCATTTCAGAACAACCAGAACAGCATTTCAGAGGCTGTGCATTGAGATCGGCCCGCTGGTTAGTCCAGTCAAGTCACAATGCAAAGTCACAATGCGCATTGAGGAATTTATTCTGTAAATGTGTTTCCATCGTAGTTCACTGGACATGTTTTTTTTCACCCGGATAAATGTATCCAACTCAAACGAGCGCAGCATGCATTTTTTTATGTGCATCTTGCCGTTTCGAACGTGTGATATGCCAAAATGCGCATAAAAATAATTGGATGGAAACATAGCTATAGATTAGTCTTCATCAAAGTAAAGTTTTAGCAGCATCTGCATTCAGGAAATCAGAACACCAGCAAACCTGGTGCAAAAAACACGATGGACTTCGGCCTTTTTTATTTTTTACTTTTTTCCTCAGCCCAGCTGCCGTGTATTCAGACCGTCCCAATGCTGAATTACCCCTGCGGTCAGAGCGAGCGGACCATTGTTCCTCTCTCTCTCTCTCTCTCTCGGTCAGCCGTGTCCAAACAGAGCCTCTGAAATCTGCTCTTTTGAGACCTGGCAAACACTGTTGTGGCTCTTGGCTGAGATTCACTGGCAGATGAGCCTCGATGTTAAGGCCAAGGCCAGTTACTGAGCTGCCAGATCGAACCATTATTACCATTATTCACCATGAAAAACAGAAAAACATCCTTGTTTATTTTCAGAGTAGTCTGGGTCAGGCAGTGTAATGCTTTGAAACACCATACATCATTTATATGTGTAATTTGTGTTGTTGTGTTGTGTGTGATCATTGCAGGTAGTTGGGGAACAGTTGAACAGTGAGAAGAGAGGAGCGCGTCCACAGCCATGCATAGCAAGAACCGTAAGTGGATTAGCACTTTCTTTTGTAGAATCAGGGGCATATTAATACCTGGGACTGGATTATGTATTTGTGGGATATTCATGATGGTTTTGCTTGAAATATAAAGTGAAGCAACATCAAAAGCATTCATACTATTTTAATAAACCATGTGCATTGTCTCACGAAAATTAAGAAAGCATCGTTTAATAGCATTTCTGGTTTAGACCTCAGCAGCAAAAAAGGGTGTCAGAGTTGATAAGTTTGTTTTATTGCTGTGAATCTCCTCGGATTCAGTGATTTGTCATGCAAAAATGTTTATTGAAGTCTATGCGAGGCATTTTTATATATATATAAAATTGCGCTGAAACCGATTTGGCTCATCATGATTTTGACTCCGCAAAGGCTGTGATTATTTGTTATGTGCAGCTTGTCAGTGACGTACGGCTCAGTAAACGCTGCTCCATCTGAAAGCACTGTGAGTTTGAGTCTCTTATAACGTGCATTTGAAAAAGCAACACGCGTCAAACATCTTTCCAAACATGAGAAGCATTTATGAACCTCTTGTCCAACAAAAGACAACATTCAATAACATGCTTTTACTCCAAACTCACTTCATAACGACAGTTGAGCTCATCCTTCTGTGAGATGATGTGATTCTTGCACTAAGAATAAGGCAGTCGTGTATTTGTTAGTCATCTTTAATCAATCAAAAGGATTTCCTGGAATGATGTGTGTTATCGTACTTCTGCGGCGGGGCATATTGGAGTGTGTGTATGAGATAGGGCTGTAGTCAAGACCACCTTTGTCGAGTCCAAGACAAGTCCAAGACCAGGACTAGTCGAGTCCAAGTCAAGACCGAGTCCAAAGAGGTTCGAGTCCAAGACAAGACCGAGTCCAAAAAGGTTCGAGTCCGAGTCAAGACCGAGTCCAGGACAGGGAAAAAAAAAAGTCTTCAGGGCCTGAATTTCGTTTTTGCCAAACAAAATTATTAAATTGATCTTGCCTAAATGTTTGTGCTCATTGCATTTTTACAATGGGGTAATGTTGTTAAGAATTTACACAACACAAGGCTTGATTTAAATTGTTCAATTAAATTGAAAAAAGTTGCACAAATAAATACAATAGAATAAAGATACAAATAAAGACAAATAAAGAGTAAAGTTTTTGAATAGGTCTAACACTAGTATTCATAGACAGAAACTGAATAAAGTAATCAAATGGAAAATAACACTGGATAGTATTTTAGTCCTGAATAAATAAACACATAGGCTATCAATCCTGATTCCTTTAACTTAAAGCTCTCTTTTGTTGTTTTGACGACAAAATTAATGACCGACACATATGGTTGCTGTCACTTTAAGAGCTAGTGCACAGATTCTGTGTTCATTATACTGGCATGCGTTTTATGCTTATTAAAGACAAAACCGACTATGTTTAGAGTATACTCACGAAGACCGACATTGACACATTTTTGCGTGTTAAAGCAACCCTCTGGAGTCGAGAAACGCGCCGGCGCGTTTTGCGCGATTTTTTTCACATAGCAGCAAAATAGACTTAAAATACTCAGTCACCTTTGGTCATACACACTTAAGAAATATGAAAAAATAAACTATTAAATGTCTACTTTTTTATGGGTCCACTTACAATCGAAATAAAATATTGTGCTTTTGTAAAATAAAGAAAATAAACAGGGTGTGCCTTCTGCCTCTCCGTCTCCGTGAACTTTTTTTCTAGAGCACGTCACTAAACATAAACAAAACTCCGCAAATACTAGTCACACAGGCATGATCAATATATCTTTATAATCATTTAAGTGTGTACTTTTAAATTATCTAATTCAAAACTAAAACAAATATTCTGTGTTTATGTAATCTATATAAAAAGAGAGAGATGCCAGGCGTTCTCATTTCAGCTAATTATCTTTTAATGTGACCACGCCCACAGAGAGCGCGCTATAGAAACGCAAATGATCTGAAACTTGCCAACGCCCACACGAGCTCGATAAAACACCAAGTTCAGATTAATGTACCGGTAGTCTGTGTCGTTTTTCGAGGCTTTGAGGAATAATTCTGGATAATTTACCTCAGTGCTGGATTAATTTCACTTCGAGGAGCCATGGATCCAGGATCATAGTAAGTTTATTCTTTGTTCTAATCGCGAATACTGTTTTAAAATGAATCGCGTGTCTTTCTCTGTGTGATGAATGAACGGAATTCGCACTGTTGTTGTTACAGACGAAATATGAAAGACAACATTTAGTTGACTAGTTTGGGATAGATTATAAAGATTTTTACTCTAAAATAGACATCAAATAAGCTTTAGTTAACCAGTTTCTGCTCATATGTTAAATATATAACGTTAGAATGTTTTGTCAAAAATAAGCTCATAATCTAAGATGTTATTATAGTGTTTGTTCCAATGTAGACTATATCAAACTAATGAATCCTTAACTTTGAAATATGAATGATAAAATCCAGGCTATAGGCCTACTTAAAAAAAAAAAAAAAAAAGACAAGATAGATGTAAAAAAAAAATCTTAATATTATTGTTTTTTATTAGTGACACATTTGAGGAGATTCCAAAACTTTCTGAAAATACAGTATGAGAATTAACTGCATACTAGAAATGTTTACCTTGGAAATTATACAATTTGAATGTATAAAAAATTTGTGAAAAAATACCTTTTTTTCCTCTCTGAGAACTCTAACTTTCTAACTCTAACTAATTCTGTAGGATGGTCCATATAGCCTATTTGAACAGGATTTGTTTCCAGGTATGACTATGTACTAAAAATGTGCTTTTGACTTTCATTTATATTTGTATTTTATATATATATATATAATGTATTTATTTATTTTTGTCCTCGCATTCTTTCTTGTGTGACACACCTGAATGAATGGCTCATTAGTATGCAGGCTCATTAGTATGCAGGCTCATTAGTATGCAGGCTCATTACTATGCAGGGTCTTTGTCTTCTCAGGTGTGAATCACAGCAAGTCACGCCCCTGCGCATATTGCCTTTGGAAGCAAAAACTGTTTTAAAAAATTTAAATCAATGTATTGTTTTATGTGAATGATTAGGCAGGGTGATTTTCAGATAATTTTGAAGCAAAAACACTAGGCAACTACATCCATTAGTCAAAAGTCTTGTGGACACATATTAAGTATGTGTTTTGTGGCCTTTTTTCAGAAACTTTAATTTTTAGTTTTTTGAATAACCATGCATAAACATTATTCCCTTAAAAATACAAATATGTAAATAGATGTTGCTCGCATATTATGGTACCCCTATTTGTGCTAAATAGTAGGGGTGTAAATCGGAGCCTTAATGACGATTCGATACGATACCGATTTCTTAAGCCAACGATTCGATTATTTTCGATACTTCAGAATTTCCCACGATACGATTCGATTCGATTCGATACGATTCAATAATCGATATTTTTTTGTACATGATATCTAGTTTCAAATAAATCAACAAAAAATAATAATAATTAGCCTTTTATTGCGAATACAGAAACAACATTTGTGGCGAGCAGGACGCGGCCGACGTGAGATAACGGCAAAAAATAAATAAAAAAATAATAATTATTAGCCTTTTATTGAGAATACAAAAACAACATTTGTGGCGAGCAGGACGCGGCCGACGTGAGAGTGTTAATGAACGTCACCTGTGAGACGCACCGGTCTCTCGATCTTCAGCTCGTCGCTCCTCTTTTTATGCTTCCGCTCCTCTGTGAGAGATGCGAGACGTTCTGTTAATGAACGTCTCACAGGTGACGTTCATTAACACTCACACCACCGGCCTCGCGCCGTTCTCTCACGTCGGCCGCGTCCTGCTCGCCACAGTATTCTATTCACATAATGTGTATGTTACACTATAGCAGACTTCTTTGCAAACAGCAACATCTCTTACCACTGCTCCATATTTTTTCCTGAAGCCGAAATAATTCCACACCCTTGACTTGACGCCGACGAGTGTGTAACATTTCACTTTCATTGCCAGCTCGCTCTGACGGTTCCATATCGCTCTTGAAAGTCAGACTCAACAATGTGTGTGAAAACAGATAGACTGTGAAACGTAAGTAACGTGTGTGAAGCGTGTGAAGTAGAAGACAATAATGAGGTTAGCGCCACCCGCAGTTTAGGAATAGGTTGTACGCATATGTCGGAGCTGATGCTGAAAATAGACAGGCGGCAAAATAAACACATTAATCGATATTCTTGCGGACGCATCGATGCATCGAATCGTCGGCTGTATAATCGATGGATCGATACGAATCGATTATTATTTACACCCCTACTAAATAGAGTGTAATTACACCTTTGCCATTAATATGTTTATAAGCAACTGAAAAAAGCACAAATGTCAGGGCATGTCAAAACATCTCACAGACCTCAAAAACCCCTTAGACTCCAGAGGGTTAAAGCAATATAATCCGTGAAAAATAACTTTTGTTTGGCCAGCTCAGCTGTTCTTGAGGCGGATTTTCTATGAATGTGCGCATAGTCATCCCAGAGAGCGCGCGAGCACTGATAGTTTAAAATTGCTTGAGTTGAATGTTAAACTGGTAAGACTTAAAGGGATAGTTCACTTTGAAATTAATTTTTGATATGTTTTAGCTTACCTCCAGTGCATCCAAGATGTAGGTGTCTTTGTTTCCACAGTATCTTCAATTTTGATAATTTTAGGTAAAACCGTTGTTGTCTGTCAGTCATACAATGGAGGTGAAGGGGAACCACCTCAAAGAGCATTAAAAATTAAACATTATTTAATGAATCGTAAATGTAAGTACACATTGATGCCCTAAGACACGAAACGAGGGGTTTTTGTGAGAAAACGAACAGTATTTATATCTTTTTTACCTCGTGTAAGCATATCCACGTCCAACTGATCTGAGAGCAGGGCGCTTCGGTCTGCGCATGCGTACGGCGTTCGCCGGAATGCCCCGGAAGGGCTCCCTCGCGCGTCTTTACGTCACGCAATGGTTTTCTTTTAATACTGTTAAAACATCCCGGATAAGCACAATTTCGTACCATTTTAATTAGCCGTCTTAAACTACAATGTCAGTTCAGCGTAAACAATGAGTGACGTAAAGACGCGCGAGGGAGCCCTTCCGGGGCATTCCGGCGAACGCCGTACGCATGCGCAGACCGAAGCGCCCTGCTCTCAGATCAGTTGGACGTGGATATGCTTACACGAGGTAAAAAAGATATAAATACTGTTCGTTTTCTCACAAAAACCCCTCGTTTCGTGTCTTAGGGCATCAATGTGTACTTACATTTACGATTCATTAAATAATGTTTAATTTTTAATGCTCTTTGAGGTGGTTCCCCTTCACCTCCATTGTATGACTGACAGACAACAACGGTTTTACCTAAAATTATCAAAATTGAAGATACTGTGGAAACAAAGACACCTACATCTTGGATGCACTGGAGGTAAGCTAAAACATATCAAAAATTAATTTCAAAGTGAACTATCCCTTTA
Organism: Semotilus atromaculatus; assembly: GCA_031834385.1. Taxonomy (NCBI): domain Eukaryota; kingdom Metazoa; phylum Chordata; class Actinopteri; order Cypriniformes; family Leuciscidae; genus Semotilus; species Semotilus atromaculatus. Next base: position 55,531,363 of record JAULUF010000009.1, read on the forward strand.
AAAAGACGTGCAAATGGTAAACTTTATTCACGATGCACTGCTGGCCCGATTGTGCAAGTGAATATTCCATGTCCCGACTCCTGAACGCGAGTGTGTATTATCGCGGCAGCGCTTGATGCTTGATGCCCGCGCCGAAATTCGAGCCCTGGTCTTATGAATGGCATTATCAAGACAGTAATTTGGGTTATTATTTGTTGATATAAATGCAAAAGTGTCACAACACCCAGGATTTTTAAGTAGTAGTAGTAGTAAGATAGTAACTATAGTAACAGCATGAGAAGACGCGCTCCGTTGTAGTGAGCATTTGGTCGGTTAATTTTGGCATTTTCTAAGTTAACGTAACTTACCCTAATAGGCTAGTAATAAATTAACACAAATTACAAAAATGTTGGACTCGGTCGAGACCAAAAGCCATATTTGGCAAGACCAGTGGCTGAGACCGAGACAAGTCCGAGTCCGAATACCAGCGAGTCCGAGACAAGTCCGAGACCATAGAAAAACGGTCTCGAGTCCAAGACCGGACTCGAGTACTACAGCCCTGGTATGAGATGCCCTCTGGTGTTCAGATGGAGTGTGTGTGTGAGACGCCCTCTGGTGTCCGGATGTAGTGTGTGTGTGTGAGACGCCCTCTGGTGTCCGGATGTAGTGTGTGTGTGTGAGACGCCCTCTGGTGTTCAGATGGAGTGTGTGTGTGAGATGCCCTCTGGTGTTCAGATGGAGTGTGTGTGTGAGACGCCCTCTGGTGTCCGGATGTAGTGTGTGTGTGTGAGACGCCCTCTGGTGTTCAGATGGAGTGTGTGTGAGATGCCCTCTGGTGTTCAGATGGAGTGTGTGTGTGAGACGCCCTCTGGTGTTCAGATGGAGTGTGTGTGTGTGAGACGCCCTCTGGTGTTCAGATGGAGTGTGTGTGTGAGACGCCCTCTGGTGTTCAGATGGAGTGTGTGTGTGTGAGACGCCCTCTGGTGTTCAGATGGAGTGTGTGTGTGAGACGCCCTCTGGTGTTCAGATGGAGTGTTCAGATGGAGTGTGTGTGTGAGACGCCCTCTGGTGTTCAGATGTAGTGTGTGTGTGTGTGAGACGCCCTCTGGTGTTCAGATGGAGTGTGTGTGTGAGATGCCCTCTGGTGTTCAGATGGAGTGTGTGTGTGAGACGCCCTCTGGTGTTCAGATGGAGTGTGTGTGTGTGAGACGCCCTCTGGTGTTCAGATGGAGTGTGTGTGTGAGACGCCCTCTGGTGTTCAGATGGAGTGTGTGTGTGTGAGACGCCCTCTGGTGTACAGATGGAGTGTGTGTGTGAGACGCCCTCTGGTGTTCAGATGAAGTGTGTGTGTGAGACGCCCTCTGGTGTTGAGATGGAGTGTGTGTGTGAGACGCCCTCTGGTGTTCAGATGGAGTGTGTGCGTGAGATGCCCTCTGGTGTTCAGATGGAGTGTGTGTGTGTGTGTGTGTGAGACGCCGTCTGGTGTTCAGATGGAGTGTGTGTGTGTGTGAGACGCCCTCTGGTGTTGAGATGGAGTGTGTGTGTGAGACGCCCTCTGGTGTTCAGATGGAGTGTGTGTGTGTGAGACGCCCTCTGGTGTTCAGATTGAGTGTGTGTGTGAGACGCCCTCTGGTGTTCAGATGGAGTGTGTGTGTGAGATGCCCTCTGGTGTTTAAATGGAGTGTGTGTGTGTGAGACACCCTCTGGTGTTCAGATGGAGTGTGTGTGTGTGTGTGTGTGTGTGTGTGTGTGTGTGTGTGTGTGTGAGACACCCTCTGGTGTTCAGATTGAGTGTGTGAGTGTGTGAGACGCCCTCTGGTGTTCAGATGGAGTGTGTGTGTGAGACATCCTCTGGTGTTCAGATGGAGTGTGTGTGTGTGTGTGAGACACCCTCTGATGTTCAGATGGAGTGTGTGTGTGAGACGCCCTCTGGTGTTCAGATGGAGTGTGTGTGTGTGTGTGAGACATCCTCTGGTGTTCAGATGGAGTATGTGTGTGTGTGTGTGTGTGTGTGTGTGTGTGTGTGAGACACCCTCTGGTGTTCAGATGGAGTGTGTGTGTGTGTGTGAGACACCCTCTGGTGTTCAGATGGAGTGTGTGTGTGTGAGACACCCTCTGGTCATAGACAGTAAAAGAAATGGACACAGCGATCCCATAGACTTCAACTGAGAAAAGTGAAGTCAATTAGAAGCACTCACTTCCTGATTGCCAAGTGTACTGCGCAGACTCACACTGAGCTTGACGACGTAGATGTGACGTAAGACACCCGTCTGACAGTGGTACGTCTTCTACTAGCTGTGCCAAGAGAAATCTGAATTCCTCAAAACGTTGTTGAAAATATTTTGTCCCGTTGCTTTTATGGACTCTCTATGGGCTTCTCCCTTGACTTTATCTGACTTTATGCCTCCTCGTCCCCCCAATTGCCTCATAGACAGTAAAAGATTGCCCGCGAGCTTATCCTCCTGTCTATACGGTAATTTCTCTGCTGTGTGACAGAGAGTGGCGTGTTATGACGCAATCGTTAGCCTATTTTTTACAAAAACTGCTTCTACGAGGCCTTAACGTAAGATATAAGGTAATGGAGCCCTTTATACATTGTTGTGTTTCTTTAGAAATAAACTATGGACAAAATGGAGTCTTTAAACGCCTCAGATGTAAAGTTATTCGCTGTCAAAGTGACGCAAAAATGAATGGGAGTCAATGGGATGCTAACAGAAGGAGAAGGCTTGTTAGCCAATGGCGGCGCCCTGGCAGACTTCAGTTTCTGGCTGGTGAATTAATTTACCCCCTTGCCTCTGGTGTTCAGATGGAGTGTGTGTGTGTTTGAGACGCCCTCTGGTGTTCAGATGGAGTGTGTGTGTCTGTGTGTGTGTGAGACGCTCTCTGGTGTTCAGATGGAGCATTTACTACTGATCAGCCGCTGCACTGACAAACTGCGCATAAAATAATCGCAGCCTTTCCCAAACAAGTTCTTATTTTCAAGGACAAATTGTATTTAGATTTACTTCACAACGGTTGTGTGTTCAGAGAGGAGACACTGCTCGCCCAGCAGCTCCAGGACTCCTCTGGTTCCTGTCAAGGCCAAGATGTCTGCGGGTCAAAGCGAGGTGGATCCCCTTCCCTTCCGGGTTCCTCGAGATTACCCACACTCACGCTTCAGCAAGGCCCCGCTGGCCGTGTATCCGCCCAAGGGAGCGCGAGCCAAGGCCTGGTGGGTACATCACTGCCCTTCCCTGACAAACACAGGATTATGGGTTCAATTTAGTGTTCTAGCGTGTGTGTAATAAAGCAGAGTGTTTGAAAACACCGTCTACTGCTGTAATGTGACTGTAAAGGTCTGTGGCGTGTAGGCATATTCACAAAGAATAAAAAAAACATGAATATTATTTTGGCTGTGTTCATTATATATTGAATCTGGAAAAATTTTAATTCTACATATAAATAGGCACAGTTAGTCAAAATTAATGTTTATAATATTTACTGTAAGTATATACCAAGAAGTTTGGAGTCAGTAAGATATTTTTTATATTGTTTAGAGTCTCTTCTGCTCACCAAGGCTGCATTTATTTGTTCAAAAATACAGTAATTTTTAAAAAATATTATTATAATTTAAAATAGATTTTTTTCGGTGTGAATATATTGTGAAATGTAATTTATTCTTGTGATCAAACCGGAATTTTCAGCATCATTACTCCTAATATGCTGATTTGCTGCTCAAGAAATATTTCTGATTATTATCAGAGTTGAAAACAGTTGTGCTGTTATTATTATACTACCGTATTTTCCGCACTATAAGGCGCACCGGATTATAAGGCGCACCTTCAATGAATGACCTATTTTAGAACATTTTACATATATAGGGCGCACCGGATTATAAGGCGCATAAGATACTGCCGTCAAACGTTTGACTGGGTTTGCGTTAGGGCCGATTCACATATAGCGCCTAAAAACGCATAGAAAATGCTAGGCGCGCCGCGTTCTCCTTTTACCAAAGCGCTAGGGCGGTTGCGCTCGGGAGGAGTCTGTCGTTGCTAAGCTTGTTGTTGTTAAGGTTCTTGTCACGTGAACTACGGTGCGCTTGCGGCATTCTGAAAAGTTGAGATGTTTTTATCTCGATGCGACGCGGACGCGCTTGGAAAAAACGAGCGCGTCGCACCGCGACCGCGTCGCTTCCATTATGAGCGCGCATACCGCGCACCTACATTTGAAATAACTAACTTGAGCGCGCAAAAGACGCGATATGTGAATCGGCCCTTATGCATCCACTAGACTAGATGTTCACCAAACGTTCTGACAACTCCGTTCACTCCCATGGTAACGTTGTTCAAACGTTAAAGGAGAACTCTGGTCAATTTTAACATTGAGCTAATTTTTTAGTGTGTCAGTACAGAGTGCTGTCAGTACAGAGAACAACGACAAAATCCAGTGTTGCCTACACCGTGTTATCCTCTTTTTAAAATTTGCACAGCTGTTGACTTAAACGGGGCAAGTTTTAAACCTGCTTTTAGCCTCTTAACAACCTTAATGTGTCATTACAAGTGCACACAGCCATGTACGTGAACACGGTGAATCTGAATGCAGTAAATGTTAAAGATATGAATAAAAATGATGTTTATTCAGCCAGCTCACATACCCGTATTTTCTTCCTGTTTTCGGTCGAAGTCCACAGTAGGTGACTGTCGAGTGCGCGCGCGCGCGATCATTGGTAACTAAGAAACAGATAGTTCATCCGAATCAGATGTTGAACACACGGAGGAGGTTTGATCGCGCGCGCGCGCACTCGACAATCATCTACTGTGGACTTCGACCGAAAACAGGAAGTAAATACGTGTATGTGAGCTGGCTGAATAAAGAGATTATTCCTGCCTTCGTGAAAGCTCGGATCACAGTTAAGGCTGATATAGTAGCCCAGGCATCCACGATCCATTGGCAGATAGTGGCGTAAGTCGCCCGGCGCTGTCTCCCCGTCTTGGTGAACGTGTGTTCATCATCCATACATAAGGCGCTCCGGATTATAAGGCGCACTGTCGTTTTTTGAGAAAATTAGAGGCTTTTAAGTGCGCCTTATAGTGCGGAAAATACGGTATATTAAATTAGATTTTTGTGGAAACTGATATACATTTTTTTCAGGATTCTTTGATAAATAGAAAGTTGAAAAGAACAGCATTAATTTGAAATGTAAATATTTAGTAACAATTTATGTATTTATTGTCTTTTAATCAATTTAATAGCACCCTTGCTGAATTAGTATAAAAATAAAAAATAAATTGTAATGACCCCAAACCTTTAAACGGTTGTGTCTATTTTGTCCCAAAACTTGTGTTAGACTAATAAAATGTGACACTTTATGTCTTTTAAATGTGCGATGTTTTGTTCTCTAGCGTGTCTTTACCTGTGGTGAGTCTGGAGAAGATGCCGTGTTTCAACAGATCGGAGGGAGCGCACATCAAAGTCAACTCTTCGTCTCCCGCGGCGAGTTCTTCTCTTTCTTCCTCGTCTTCCTCTCCTCTCAAGTCCTCCTCGACGTCACCAGCATCTCACAAGATCCAGGAGAAGTTCCTGAACGGTCGAGGTCCCGGGACTCCTCGCTCCACCACGCCTCCATCACTGATTGACAGGCGGCCCAGCCCATCACGGTCACCCTTGGAGAAACGCCCCGCCCCCTCACCCTCCACGTCTCCATCCCTATTGGACAGGAGGCCGACAGTCCCGCCTTCTCCTCCAGACAAGAAGCAACAGAATGGAGGCAAAGGCGGGAGGCCTCGGAGAGTTTCGGGTGAGTAGAAAACACTTTTTGAGAAGTAAAGTGAAGAAAATTTAATTAGCTGTGTGTGTGTGTGTGTGTGTGTGTGTGTGCTTTTAGAGAAACTAAGAATTCAACTAGAAATAATGTAGGAAACCACTTTTTTTAAACTTACAACAGGATTTGATTGGAGTAGGGGAGAGGGTTGTGCTTCGATATTATTGGTTAATATTGTTCTCCTTAAAGAAAAGTCGTTTTATCTAATTTGAAAAGGTTATTTTTAGTAACTGTATGTTTTATGCTGTGTTGTTTTGTTTATTCAAATAAAGCTGAAATTATATAAAAAAATAATAAATATATATATATATATATATAAAAAGTTGCAATGTCGCCTTGGCCAATAACTGAAATAAAAGTACTAAAATTAATTACTGAAATAAAAAATAAAGAAAAATAGAAATAAAAAAATAAATATTAAAAGTGACAAAAAAGCACAACAAATTAATGAAAACTGAAAAGGTAAAAATAAAAGAATTTTAAACTGTAGTTTAAAATCTGTAATAATTCAAAAATAATTCACAAATATTTGTGTACATATATAGTCCATGTTTTTAAAAATTTTTATTCAATTTTATATGTTCTTGTTTTAAAACGGGTGAGAGAGAAATAAAAACACAAATCAAAAGGATGAACGAGCAATAAAGGAAATAAATGCCGTCACCAGTTTTCAAACTCCAGTTCTGTGGTTTATGTTTTGTAGAGTTGTGGTTCGCCTGAAAGCATGAATGTTGAGCCGTAACTCCTGGTTAGTCTCCTCGTCCCTCTCCACATGTTGTTTACTCGCTCTCGCTCTCGCTCTCGGCCTGATTTATGCCGGCAGATCCTCAGACTGTTGTAATCAGGACTCAGTGTTTGAAACCGCCCGAGACACAGTTTCTCAGAGATGAAACCTCTGCTGTGAAATATGTTCTTGCTGAGTCTCTTCGCTGTCTTCTGTTCACACAGGCCGCATCTAAATGAGAAGAAACCTTGGAAATGACTGATTTGAGATCAGAATCAAACTTGATTCCAAATACATTACACACACACACACACACATGTTGGTGCAACAGCATTATGAGGACTCTCCATAGGCGTAATGGTTTTTATACTGTACAAACTATATATTCGATCCCCTTACACACACACACACACACACACTGCCCCTATCCCTAAACCTACCCATCACAGGAGACATGCTGCATTTTAAAATTTTTAATAAAACATAGTTTTTTATGTTTTTTAAGCCATTTGATTTATGAGGACTTTTGAAGTGTCCTCATAAACCACCCATAAGTTGTAATACCAGTGTAATACACATGTCATTATACAAATTTGTGTCCTCATAAATCACATAAACCAACCCACACACACACACACACACATGTATACAGACATGCGCACACACACACACACACACACACACACACACACACACACACACACACACACACACACACATAAATTAAATGTTGCTAATGAGGTTCTAAATATTTGTTTTAAGAAGTAAAACAGACTAAATATTTAAATTAATCAAGGCATGTTTTCATTTATGAACACTTATTGAATCATTTGATATTGAGATATTATTTGATATGTACCAACATAACATACTACGATAATACATATCAATAATTAAAAAAAAAGTAAAATAATATAAATGATCAAATAAAATAATAAAATGTATAAATAAAATATATATTTCAAGTTTATATATATATATATACACACACACACATATGTGTATATATGTATACACATACATACAAAAATATACAAATCATTTCTGCATTTTATGAAATAGCGTATACACTATTAATGCAATATAATACATCAAATAAATGACATTTTGCTGAAAATAACTATATAAAGCCACACTCTGTTTTGTTGTCCAGGGCGAGTGTTTGATCCTAATAAACACTGTGGGGTTTTAGACCCAGAGACGAAGCGGCCCTGCACTCGTTCGTTAACCTGTAAGGTTGGTACCATTACTCATAATAATCACATCTGCTGATTTGAATATTCGCTGTGTTGGCGTTCATAACATGTGTTTGATCATGTATGTTCTAGACTCACTCTTTGACTCACCGGCGAGCCGTCCCGGGACGGAGGAAAGACTTCGACTTTCTTCTAGCGGAGCATAAGGGACGGGCGAAGGAGAAGCAAGTCGGGCAAAAAAAGGAAGTTCAAGCAGGCAGCCAATCAGTGCAGGTCACACAGTCAGATGACGCAGCACCCAACCAATCAGCAAGCTGTACCAATGGCAAGACCACTCCCACTCTCAAAGTGAGGCTGGCCAATGCCCACTTGCACAGGTACGTTCTGCCGACTACATTGACTGTAGAATTAGTCTACTTCCATACTAAAGTGCTAACTCAATCATTTGCACCATTGTTGCCAGTTATGAATTAGAACACAAAATTCAGAAATGCACACAAGATTCACAGAAATGTATTTCTGATGCACACACAAATATATCTTGATTTACAAACTGCTTGCGGTCTCCCCTGACTTGGCTCGCCTTTTTTTAAAACGGGGAATGATCTGCAACCAATCAGTAGGGGTGTGCCAAAAAATCGATTCACAGAAGAATCTAGATTCTCATTTGCAACGATTCAGAATCGATCTGAAATGTCCAAGAATCGATTTAATAAATAAATAAAAATCAGCTGGCTGTTCGCCTCCATTTTTGTAACTCGCGTCCGGACGTCACCACGCAGCCGGTTTGTGAACGTGAGCGGCAAATCACTAAAACAAAGAGGAAGCAAATATGGATGAGAGGGAGATCCAACCAGCCCCGTCTTCACTTAAAGCTAAAGTTTGGCGTCATTTCGGTTTTTACCGAATGCCTGGAAGCACTGTGCTGGACATGACACACACACACAGTGTGCAAGCTTTGCAAAACGAACGAACTAAAAGGACTTTGTTATCACGCAATAAAAATGCCCCTTCCCGCGGCCAAAACCAGACGTCTGTGGACGAGAATCCAAAACAAGGACTGGTGGGACGTTGTCCTGCTTCGCCTAACAGACGCGCGAGTGAAATGAGAATTTTAAAATGACGGGAAACTTTTTTTTATTTTTATTTTTTATGACGGGAAACTTATGACACTTTATTCAACAGGAAAAACAGCTCGTTCCGCGCGTCATACGTCATTACGTTTATTTAACGTCATTGGACGTGCAGTCCTTTCAGTTTCGGTTTTCAATCCGATCTAGTGTTTACATGTTCTCTCGATCGGATTACAAAAGGAGTAAACCACCCCTTTCAATCCGATCGAAATTTCATTCGGATCGAGCTCAATCGGATCGATTAAGGTGTTTACATTAAGGTTTTTTAGTCCGATTGAGCCGTCAATCCGATTATAAGTGTCCATGTAAACGCAGCTACTGTCATGAACATTTCAGAGACAGGTAGTAGGGGTACTATTTTTCATTTTGAAAGAAGCACTTTATTTTTATAGCTTGTTATTCTCTAAGTTACTGAGTCTGACTGAGAAATATAGATGTTTTTTTGTCTTCACCGGTTGTGTTCTACATGACATTTGTGGTAAACTGCAACTTTCCTGGGAAATGCATCTATTTTCAACCATTTTGTATTAAGAAGCACTTTATTTTTGTTCCAACTTATTTTATAGCTAGCTACTAATGAGTAGCAATTGAGAACCAGACAATGTTTTTGATAAAAGGCACTTCTCTGAGAATTGAACTTAGTATGTGAAAAAGACACTTTAATGTCTCTGTCATTCTGTATAGCAAAGCAGATGAGAGTAGATCATGATCAGAAACCTGATTAGAAATCATTATGGATAAAATCGAATCGTTTTGAATCGAAAATCTTTTTGAATCGAAAATCGATTTTGAATCGAATCGTGGCCTCAAGAATCGGAATCGAATTGAATCGTGAGATGGTAAAAGATTCCCACCCCTACCAATCAGATATCTCCCTTGTTTTAGCCAATCACAAGAACATTATATATTAAACGTATGAATGACCTGGCCTTGCCAAGAAGGTGTGTGAGATGATCATGTCTTGCTCTGCAGAGTGTGTGGTGTGGTGCTCAGCGCTGCTCCTGAGCCGCCGCTCGACTGGATCAGCGGAGACTCGCGTCTGTCCAGCGATGAAGAAGCGGATCTTCCTGAAGAGACGGAGAAGCTGACGTGCCATTATTCTCCACAACACCCACAACCCCTGAGCGTGAGCTGAACCAAACCATCTGTTTGTCTGTTGTGTTTTGGGACACTTTATATTGCTGTATATGCTTTAAAGGGACAGTTCTAGACCCAAAAATGAAAATTACCCCTTGATTTACTCATTCTCAAGTCATCCTAGGTGTATATGAACCCTTCTTTCAGAGGAATACAATCAGAGTTATATTAAAAATAGGGCTGTCAAATGATTAATCGCGATTAATCGCATCCAAAATAAAAGTTTGTGTTTACATAATAAATGTGTGTGTACTGTGCATAATTATTTATTATATATATATAAGTACACACACGTGCATTTATATATTTAAGAAAAATTTGTTATTTATATATAAAATATTTATATATGATATAAATCTATATATAGTATATACATGCAAATATTTCTTAAATATATACAAGCATGTGTATGTATTTATATATATATATATATTAAATAATTATACACAGTACACACACATTTATTATGTAAACACAAACTTTTATTTTGGATGCGATTAATCATTTGACAGCCCTAATTAAAAAATGTCCTGGCTCTTCCAAGCTTTATAATGGCAGTGAATTAGAGCCCTGCACGGGCCTCAAATCTAGGCCCTAGACCGGCCCGTGTCCGACAGCTCATCAGAATTATCAGCCCGAGTCCGACCCGAGCCCGTAAAAAAAAAAAAAAAAAAAAAAAAAAACAGCCTGCGTAACGTCACAGCCTGACTATGTTGCAGTCATTAAAACAGATCTGTTATGTTCTCAATGGCAAAGTAGTTACCGGTAAGTTTATTTTTATTCCTTTATTAAGTTTATTTGGACAAATGTTTTTATTTATTTATATTAGCCTATATATAACGACCAAGCAGCCGACAGCGAGTTAAACATGTTTGATCCATTTAGCCTCTCAATTTCAAATCAACACTTTACTTGGCTACAATAAAATCCATAGATATAAAACAATTTAAGCATATCACACAGACAGTTAACGTTAGTTTAAACGTTATTATTATCATTTTTGAAAAGCTGAGGCAAACTTCTCTGCTGCTCAGTCGCAACAGCGTTCGCAAACTAAATGAGCTAAATACAATAAACAAATCAAATAAATTACATTAAATTAGATTAAAAACAAACATGCAGGTTATCTTACCTCAAAGTCAAGTCAAATCAAGTCTTCATTACAGAACATGGCCATTCTTATTTCCAATAGTTTCCAACAGACTAATAATGCCTACAAATAAAGTCCAATCAAACGAAAACCAAGACAGCCTCCTAACATAAGAAGTCTCTTACAGAGCATCGTGAAGAAAAAGCACAGCATCCGCACAGTGGAAGGTTTTAATCCAGTCGCACTTTTTCCAGCTGCGCTGAAGTCCCGCTCGCTCCTTCTGCTGCTGGCGGACACTAAACACAGAACGAGCCGGTCGCGCGAATCTCGGAGTGTGTGTGCGTGAGCAGACTGTCATGTGTCAGGTTATAAAACGTCTTTCTATGTTTGCTTTTCAATCGTCATTCTCATATTTTATTTTAATTGATGTCTAAAATAGGCTATAAAAAAGATAAGCCTAAAACAGGCCAGAGGCCCGGCCCGGCCCGCGTGTGAACTATGACGTGAAAATTGGCCCGAAGCCCGGCCCTATGGGCGTAAATAAGTCGGGGCCCGTCGGGCTCGGGCTGAAATGCAGGGCTCTACAGTGAATTGCTGTTTCTGTTTTGAAGTTGATAAAAGTGCATCTATCCATGATAAACGAACTCCACACTGCTCTGGTGGGTTAATAAAGGCCTTCTGAAGCGAAGAGTTTGTGCAAGAAAAATATTTATATTTAACATGTTATAAAGTAAAATAACTAGCAAACAAACTCACAGATTCTACTTGCACCTAAAGCATAACTTGTGACGTCAGAAGTAGCGTATAGTGCGTTATGGCGTAGGGTGAGTGTCACATTACTCACACTTTAGACTTAAATAGATTTCACATGTTCGATTGACTGGAAGATAGTTATTTTAGTCGATAAAGTTTTAAATATGGATATTTTTCTTTGCACGAACGCTTCAGAAGGCTTTTATTAACCCACCAGAGCAGTGTGGAGCACTTTTATCATGGATAGATGCTCTTTTATCGACTTCAGAACAGAAACAGCAATTCACTGCCATTATAAAGCTTTAAAGAGCCAGGGAATGGTTTAATATAACTCTGATTCGATTGTATTCGTCCAAAAGAAGAATGTCACGTACACGCTTGAGGGCGAGTTAATCATGGGCTAATTTTCATTCCCTTTAAGTAATATAATCTGAGAAACGTGTTGTCTGTGTGTGCTGGTGTGTGTTAGTGTTGTGCGTTCAGCGGTCGGATGATGGGACGAGGGCACTACGTGTTCGACAGGCGGTGGGATCGGGTCAGGCTGGCGCTTCACTGCATGGTGGAGCAACACGTCAACTCTCTCATGTGGAGGCGAGTTACACACTTCTGCACACTTCTACACACTTCTGCACACTTCTACATGCTTCTACATGCTTCTTCTACACACTTCTACACACTTCTACATGCTTCTACATGCTTCTTCTACACACTTCTACACACTTCTGCACACTTCTACACACTTCTACACGCTTCTTCTACACACTTCTACATGCTTCTACATGCTTCTTCTACACACTTCTACATGCTTCTTCTACACACTTCTACATGCTTCTACACACTTCTGCACACTTCTACATGCTTCTACATGCTTCTACACACTTCTACATGCTTCTTCTACACACTTCTGCACACTTCTACACACTTCTACATGCTTCTTCTGCACACTTCTGCACACTTCTACATGCTTCTACATGCTTCTTCTACACACTTCTACATGCTTCTACATGCTTCTTCTACACACTTCTACACACTTCTACATGCTTCTACATGCTTCTTCTACACACTTCTACATGCTTCTTCTACACTCTTCTGCACACTTCTACACACTTCTGCACACTTCTACATGCTTCTACATGCTTCTTCTACACACTTCTACATGCTTCTACATGCTTCTACATGCTTCTTCTACACACTTCTACATGCTTCTACATGCTTCTTCTACACACTTCTGCACACTTCTACATGCTTCTACATGCTTCTTCTACACACTTCTACATGCTTCTACATGCTTCTTCTACACACTTCTGCACACTTCTACATGCTTCTACATGCTTCTTCTACACACTTCTACATGCTTCTACATGCTTCTTCTACACACTTCTACACACTTCTACATGCTTCTTCTACACACTTCTACACACTTCTACATGCTTCTTCTACACACTTCTACACGCTTCTTCTACACACTACACGCTTCTACACGTTTCTACACACTTCTACACGCTTCTACACGCTTCTACACACTTCTACACACTTCTACACGCTTCTACACAGTTCTACATGCTTCTTCTACACACTTCTGCACACTTCTACACACTTCTACATGCTTCTTCTACACTCTTCTGCACACTTCTACACACTTCTGCACACTTCTACATGCTTCTACATGCTTCTTCTACACACTTCTACACACTTCTACATGCTTCTTCTACACACTTCTACACACTTCTACATGCTTCTTCTACACACTTCTACACGCTTCTTCTACACACTTCTACACGCTTCTTCTACACACTTCTACACACTTCTACATGCTTCTTCTACACACTTCTACACACTTCTACATGCTTCTTCTACACACTTCTACATGCTTCTTCTACACACTTCTACACGCTTCTTCTACACGCTACACGCTTCTACACACTTCTACACGCTTCTACACACTTCTACATGCTTCTACACACTTCTACACACTTCTACATGCTTCTTCTACACACTTCTACACGCTTCTTCTACACACTACACGCTTCTACACACTTCTACACGCTTCTACACGCTTCTACACACTTCTACATGCTTCTTCTACACACTTCTACACGCTTCTTCTACACGCTTCTACACGCTTCTACACACTTCTACACGCTTCTACACACTTCTACACGCTTCTACACGCTTCTTCTACACGCTTCTTCTACACGCTACACGCTTCTACACACTTCTACACACTTCTACACGCTTCTACACGCTTCTACACACTTCTACACGCTTCTTCTACACGCTACACACTTCTACACGCTTCTACACACTTCTACACGCTCCTACACACATCTACACACTTCTACATGCTTCTTCTACACACTTCTACACGCTTCTACACACTTCTACATGCTTCTTCTACACACTTCTACACGCTTCTTCTACACGCTTCTACACGCTACATGCTTCTACACGCTTCTACACACTTCTACACGCTTCTACACACTTCTACACACTTCTACATGCTTCTTCTACACACTTCTACACGCTTCTTCTACACACTTCTACACGCTTCTTCTACACACTTCTACACTTCTACATGCTTCTTCTACACGCTACACACTTCTACATGCTTCTTCTACACGCTTCTACACACTTCTACATGCTTCTTCTACACACTTCTACACGCTTCTTCTACACACTTCTACACGCTTCTTCTACACACTTCTACACGCTTCTTCTACACGCTACACACTTCTACATGCTTCTTCTACACGCTTCTACACACTTCTACATGCTTCTTCTACACACTTCTACACGCTTCTTCTACACACTTCTACACGCTTCTTCTACACACTTCTACACGCTTCTTCTACACGCTACACACTTCTACATGCTTCTTCTACACGCTTCTACACACTTCTACATGCTTCTTCTACACACTTCTACACGCTTCTTCTACACACTTCTACACGCTTCTTCTACACACTTCTACATGCTTCTTCTACACGCTACACACTTCTACATGCTTCTTCTACACGCTTCTACACACTTCTACATGCTTCTTCTACACACTTCTACACGCTTCTTCTACACACTTCTACACGCTTCTTCTACACACTTCTACACGCTTCTTCTACACGCTACACACTTCTACACGCTTCTACACACTTCTACACGCTTCTTCTACACACTTCTACACGCTTCTTCTACACGCTACACACTTCTACACGCTTCTACACACTTCTACACGCTTCTAGTTGTGTGTGTTATTATGGACACATCGGGGGAGAATCCACTTGGTTTTACATCACTGTGAATTTCAGAAAAGCTTTCAAATATTAGGGTGGCATTTCACCCCAAAATCCTTCCAAAAAATAATAATAATGTGTGTTTGGATGTTCGCATTTGCACATTATTTTGATGTTCAATTATTCCGTTTTATATTTATTTTATTATAAATAATGAAATAAAGATTTATATTTAAATGCCGTAAAAATAACCACATGAATAAATTTCTTTCATCCCAAAAAAACTAAAGAAAAAATTATTTTGCATTAAGAAAATAATATTTTTTTAAATAAATAAATAGATATTATTAAACAAGTGGTTAAACATAGATTTGTATTAATAATAACAATAATTTATTATATATTTTTTAAGATTATTAAACTGAATAATGTCATAAATATGATTGTTAATAATAAAAAGTAAACAATTATTAGTAAACATTTTCATGACATTTATTGCACATTTATTATATCATAATTTATTTATATACAATATTATTCAGTAATATCTGACAATTTAATGTTAATGTTTATTAATAATAATAATAATAATAATATAACCTATATATAATAATATAGCCTAAATATAAATTATATTTAAAAATGCTATAAAAATATAACTTATTGCCATGCATCCCAATAATAGATTTAATTATCTGGTAACAATGAGGTTTCATTAGTTAATTAGTTCTTTATAACTAATAGTTAATTCATTAGTTAATTAGTTCTTTAGTTAATATGAATTAAGAATGAACAAAACCACAGCATTTATTCATTTGAATTAATGTTAATTTCAACATTTACTAATGCATAATTAAAATCAAAAGTTGTGTTTGTTAACATTAGTTAATTCACTGTGAACTAACATGAACAAACAATACACGGCTGTACAATATTAACAAAGATGAATAAATCCCGTAACAAATGTTTTGATCATTCTTAGTTAATACATTATCTAATGTATTAACTGATCTGATGTAAAGCAATTTTCTTCATGCAAAATATTATTTTAAATGTTTTCTTTGATTTGGGACCCATATTAATTTTATATTTGTCTCAGAAGCCTTAACTTCAGGCAGAAACAAATGAAATGTTACTGGCTTGAGTCAAGCTGTGTAATCGCACTCAATGCTTTCTCTCGCTCTGTAAACGCACTTTATTTAGGTTAACGTGCCACATAGCTTCCTACCACAGACTGGTGATGTCATATCCTGTTTGCCACAGGAAAGTCCCCCTAGCAGTGGAGAGCATGACAAGCTCATGTGAAGTGTCTCCCCTGGGCTCAGCGTTTCTCACGGCTCCAGTGGACAGTGTCTCCTCTCTCTCTCATAACGGCGCTGGTGACCCCGGACCCCATCCCGGACCCCGACTGCAGAGGAATAAACCGGCCAGGACCCCGAAAGCCTCGGGGGAAGGACCGGGACCCAAAAGACGGAAAGCGCCTCCCGCTTCTGAATCAGCGGCGTACAGGAACAGCGGCCATCTCCCACCGCACATCAGTAACGGGTAACGGTTCCCTCATGTCACGATTCGATACATATCACGATACGACATTATTAGGCATATGATAAAAGGTTAACAAAAAATGTACTGTTGATTAAAATGTGTAAATTAATAGACTTGGACTTGGTGCTGGAAACTCAAAGCTCAGGACAATAGAGACACCAGAATAACAATATTTCATGATTCTGAAGCTGAAGAATTATTTTAGACGAATATGCTTTCTCTCTGTCACTGAGATATATTTAAAATAATGTCGCACTTTTTACAGGTAACATCAGACATTTGGCATTATCAGGACACACAAATATTCCCGCATTGCATTATTAGACATTATATCCAACATTATATAGTAGTTTAATGTAGTACTGACACTACACACAGAAATTTTGGTCCCACTTTATATTAACTGGCTTTAAGTATTATGTACTTACATTGAAATTTAATAATTTGATACAATGGACTTACTGTGTACATAAATGTTTTTACATTGTATTTTATAACTCTCAAAAAACTTGAATTTTTTCTCACACAGAAATTTTCATTTTGGGTGAACTATACACAATATATATTGTCACTATCCATCCACGATACATATTGTTGCATTTTTGTATTGCGATATATTGTGACGCGACATACTGTATTGTTACACCCCCAGTAACGGGACGGCCGCCCTCAGCATGCGGGTCAAGCCCCGGTTCGGCAGTGTGGATCTGTTGCTCACCGGGGATCACAACACCCCGTCCTACACCTCCTCCGATGGGAAGAAGAGGAAGAGCGCCGGATCCAGCCACAAACCCAGTAAAAGCACCAAATCCACAGCACTGGACGGGATATTCAGGAAGAGCAGCCCCGCTCTGCTGTCGTCAGGCGAAGCGGCCCACGGCGTCCTCAACACACAGGTCAGTCCCTCCAGGACAACCTGATTATGCGACCGCATGATTTAATGCATAATCAGCCAAAGTCTGCATATTTATGCGGGGGCCACGTTTTTCCAAATGCGCCGCATAAATTGCAGATTTCCACGCAAAATATGCGGGCCGTGGATGATTTCATAATCCCTGCATTTTCGTTGCAAAAAAGTCACATTATATCTTAGCAGAAAGTTGAAAGTTGTTTAACATAATGTTATGTTATTTTTCACACAAAAAAATGTCATTTTATACTTCACACACGAGCAGCCGTTCCCCCTGTTGCCATGGGAACGTTATGAAGTGACGTAATTACGCGACGTGAACATCATCGAAAAGCTGCAAACCCTGCGATGAAGCCGCACATCAGTCTCATTTACCAACAAAAATAAGCGCAAAAGCAGCGCAGAGCAGTTTCCCGGTGTGTCACATGACATGTAAGTTTACGCTATAGGAAGAAAAGCACTTATTTTAACAGAACTGTAAAACAGGAAGCACACGTTTTATTTTTTATATTTTATTTATTCATTTTTACAGAAGTTGTAGCATATTCCTTTTGTAAAGCTACAGAACTTGTTTGACTCATCAATGTTTTGTAAGTTTGAGCCATGTGTTTATTAAAACAATAAAACAAGATGAGAACTGAAATATTCCAGCACTTTCTGTGATGTAGTGCTTATCATAGGAGTAATAAGAGATGAGTCTGTACAGTAAGGCAGTGGCCTAGTGAGAACAGGTGTTTGGGGGAATCACTTTTTTTTCTCTTTTTCATCAAACCGCAGTTTTTGCAAGTTACCGCAATTTCATCGCATAAAATTGCATAAATATCCCGCATATTCCATCGCATTTTTTAAGAAAACGTGCCGCATAATCAAGGGTTTTTGCCTGCAACAATCACAAAAAAACTCTGCATTTTTCTGTAAGGACTGACAGGTGAAACACTCTTTAGCAACACCATGTCGAACTACTGATGGGAAGTTCGGATCATTTTACTGACTCTCTTGTTCGATCTCGTTCATCAAAATAAATGAATCTTTTTTTTTCATTTCGTTCATTTAAGTGGCTTTAAATGTTATACATTTTAACAGTGTTTTTGTAGTGTGTATATATTTCTATAAATGTTGGCATTTATATATTTTTTTAGCCTAGAAATAAGTCATATTATGTCATTATAAAAAAAAAATATATATATATATATATATATATATATATATATATATATATATATATATTTTTTTTTTATATTAACAACATTTATTAATAATGTTCTTAAGTTATTTACACTCATGGAATGTTTATAATGATTTGAAATGGAATGGATTTGTTATATATATATATATATATATACTTTGGAAATGTAAATGCTTACTGCAATTAGTTACCCGTTATAAATGTGGTTTGGGTTATTTTATTTGGATTACTTTATCAATGCAAAGCAATTTCCTTTTAATTTGATTAGTAACTAATTGAATTACACATTTTACCTCAGTAATACAATTACATTAATTTTGTAATTTGATAACATAACTGCATTACACGTGACTAGTCACTCCTCAACCCTGCATACATTTAGTTCTAAAATATAGATAATGATCAAATTCTTGAAATAAATGACCCCTCAATGTTATTTAATTAGTTTTAATTTCAAAGTAATCAAATAACACAGTGTATAATGCAATCATATCTGACATATACTGTAAAGCTGCATTGTTAAACACTTCATTTAAAATATGTATATGAATTTTTATTGAATTGCAATTCTGCTTCCTTTAATTCAAATTCGAATTGTAATTCTAGATCCTGTTTTTGACATCAACTCAAATTCAAGAATTGAATTGGAATTAAGGAGTCATTCTGAATTGTGCACAAGCCTGCTATCCACGATGCGTATTGTTGCATGTTTGTATTTGGATATATTGTGGCACCCCTACTGACCACCAGCCTCTTTTGCAGCCCAAGGTCCCTCACTGACGCTGGACGAGACCCTGAGGCTCCCGAGGGCCGTCTGTCCTGCCTTTATCCCAGCGCTGCCTCGGATCGCTGTACGGTCGAGTCCCGGCGTCTGCCTTCTCCTTCCACTCCGCGAGCTTTAGGAATAAACCCTTCACGGAAGATAAAGTCTATCTCTCGTTTCCTTTGAAACGACCAACTTCAGTTTCACATAGATTCAGACTCTTTTGGTTTAACCAGCTTCAGACATTCAGCGATACACCTATGGAGTTTTATTTTGGTTTTCATGTGGATGGAGGGAAACCCCTTCAGACTCGACCGTGTCAATCTAAAGTGCACTTAATTTCATGCCTGAACTACACAAAAGGAGGGGAAAAACTACCAAGGGAATATTTTACAGACGCTTTTTTTTTTTTGGCAAGTTGTATTTTTCTAAATTGGATGAATTTAGGTTTTTTGAGTATTTGTTTTTTGACACACGTGGATTTAAAAAAAGTCAGGAGTCGTACTCGTGTTGTAAAGCAACTTTAACCGGTGATGAATTTTGTATAATAATTTATCGTCTTTATTAATTTTCTAACTGACCTGATTAGTGCTTCACACGTTGAGCAGAAGTATATTTGTATGCCATTTTCAAAGTTTTAAGTATTATTGAGACCCTATTGTTGGAAATGTGTGTACATATCTTATATTATATATATTTTTTGTTGTATTTATTGTTAGTATCTCTCAGAGGTTCAAGGATTTAGTGGTTTCGATCTTCCTCGGTCAGATTTATCTTCATAGACCTAAAAACGAAAGGGATGAACGTTTCTTCGCTCGTCCCATTTAATAATCGCTCTCGGATTATTTTTTAAAGGAATACTTACTGAAATGATGATGTACCCCCAGTTTTCTAGAGGAAAGGTACATTGCAGTGAGCCAGTATTGGCAGTCGGCCGAGGTCTGTTGCCAATTTTATTTTTTCAAGATGTCATGGGGTCAATATGTGTATCTTTTAGTGTCTAACCACCTGAAATGAAGACCTTCTCAAAGAGACCTTCTCAATTTACTTCCCATTTACATTATTTAGCAATACATTGATCAAAAAGTGACATTTATATACTTTCTATTTATCACAGAATCAAGGTTTACACAAATATTATATTAAGCTGTTTTCAACACTGATGTAATAATAATAATGTTTCTTGAGCACTAAATCATCACATTAGAATGATTTCTGCAGGATCATGTGACACTGAAGACCAGTTTACAATATATTCACAATTATAATATTATTTCACAATATTTACTGTATTTTTGATCAAATAAATGCAGCCTTGATTAGCAAAATAGACTTATTTCAAAAAGTTTTTTTTTTTTTTTAATTAGTAGTGCACATGCTCCTGGTCTCGTGCATTAAAATAAATGTTACGGCACATCATGACCGATTTTTACCAAAAGAAGTGCGGTTGAATCTCACTGAATATTTCATGTTGACGTCAGAGAGAAGTGTGTGATGTCTGCGCCACTAACCTCACCAAACAGAAAATTATGACTATTTCCAAACAGGTTTCCCAAAGCTTTGTCACAATTTGAGCGTCATCTCTGAGAGGGTCTTCATCGCAAGCATAAGAATACTAATATTCAAAGAGACAACTCCTGTAAAGATGCTTTTTTTTCTGTGCACTTTTTGAGTTTTATTTATGAAAGTATTGATATATGAATCATGTATAGTTGTTTCGACTGTGCAAAGACGATACGCTCTGTGAAAGCCAGCTTCTTGTTTGCTGTGACCCCCCCCAAAAAAAAAACATGTAGGATTTTTACCGTGTTGCCTTGATGCCAATGCGAGGCAGAGCTAGAAACCCCTTCAGCGCCGTCTCCAACGGGTGAAGAAGAGTTTCTCCAGTCCATCCACAACGGCCTGGGATGAGAGGATGTTCGTTACGTGTTTTGCCTTTTCCCATTGCACATCAATCATTCGAGATTATTCTACAGAATTATTGACACAATAATATATTTTTTCAGAAAAGTCTGTTAAGTAAACTGAATGAGTCTGATTGCAATTGTAATGTTTATGATCTGAACCCCTTTGTCTCTTATTGATCTTATGGCTCTTTGTTTTGGTCCAAAAGTGCCACAAAAAACTGTGTACTACAGTTCATCAATAATGTTGAACTGTAACTGTATGAAGTATTATTATATACACATCCCTTTTGTAGAAATTAATTAATGTTACCATGGCATAGCAGTGCAATTTTTATTTTTATTTATATTTTTTTTATTTTGCATTTTTTTATATTTATTTTTGTTTGTGTTTTATTTTTGTTTTCATCTTATTTTCATTCACTAAGCTGATTTTACAATGAATTGAGTGAGATTACTATGGAAGCTTGTTTCCACCACGGAATTAAAAAAAAAATCTCACAATTCTGACTTTATATCTCAATTCTTACTTTATAACTAGCAATTCTTACTTCATATCTCGCAATTCTGACTTTATAACTCGCAATTCTGACTTTATATCTTGCAATTGTAAGTTTATCTCACAATTCTGACTTTATATCTTGCAATTGTAAGTTTATCTCACAATTCTGACTTTATATCTTGCAATTGTAAGTTTATATCTCGCAATTCTGCCTTTATAACTCGCAATTCTGACTAACACGTAATTCTGACTTCATAACTCGCAATTCAGACTATAACTTGCAATAGTTTATATCTCGCAATTCAGACTATAACTTGCAATAGTTTATATCTCGCAATTCTGACTTTAACTCACAATTGTATGTCATGCAATTCTGAAAAAAAAGTCGCTTTATTTTTTTTTATTCTGTGGCGGAAACAAGCTTCCATAGATTGTAACTGTAAGATGGTTTAATCCGAATTATTGTATTTTAAGATACATTCTCGGTTACACGCATTGATCTCAAAAACACGCGTGGTTTGTTTTTCTGTGAAAGAGAAAGACACTCCGCTTGCTTCCATCTAAAGGAAAACGCCTGAAGCAATATGAATTAATTCTGTAATGTTCTCCATACAGTCAGTCAGATCGGTTCAGTTTGTCTACTGATATTGTTGCATGTGTGCAGTGGACTACTTAGCCATCTACTTTGTTACACGGGCTACTTTGCCATTATTAGTGAATGCCATAGCTAAATATGTGGTTTGTCATAACACTGCACAATCAGCCTGTTCTGTTCTTGAGGTTTTCCACCCTTTCCTCTTGCGTAAATGTTCATAGATGTATAATAGCGACACCTTCAGTGCTTCAGTGTGACCCAGCCGTAACAATTGTAAAGATTTATAAGGCCTTATTTTTATACATGGACTCTTCAGAGGCATTTCTCTCATTCCCGTGTCCTTTATACAGTGTGTGTCCTGTTGGCCCATGTGTTCTCAATGATATAGATGTGTATTTTCGGGTTTGATGATATTTTGCATTTCAGCTGTTACAGAAATACATTTTTCTTACCTGCTTGCCTGCGTTATTGATTTGTATTCAAGTGTCTGTGTCGAGAGTTAATTTATGTAGTGTTTATTCTTACAGAAGAATCACTGTCTTCGAGAACAGAGGGGCTTAAAGGCAAGCCTATCTATCTATCTATCTATCTATCTATCTATCTATCTATCTATCTATCTATCTATCTATCTATCTATCTATCTATCTATCTATCTATGATGAACAGTTTTGCAGCTGCTTTTGACGTGCACAAGCTAATAAAAAACAGACGCACGTGCTCATATAAACAAGTTTTACGCGCGAATCTCGGGTGGTGGTATCCTAGATTCCTAGCAACGCAACTACCCAGCACCTGAGGACAGGTCAGAAGTTTACTTGGCGTTGCCAGCTTATAATCACTTCATTTAAAAAATTTTTTTTTTTTATATAATCATATTTTATTCATATCATTATTTCAAATACAATTTCGGATTCGATTAATCTAATATTGATCATTACTCTTTATTTTATATATGATCCCTAATACATAATGCTAATATAGTAGCCTACTAATAGTATATTCTTATATCGAGTTGTAATTATTCGTAGTTTTAGACTAAATGTGAACATTTGCTCATCTCACTAGCTTGCACAAAAACACATTTAGTATTCCTCAAAATGAATAAAAACAGCTAAAAAACCTACAATACTTAAATATACAAATTTTAAAAAGTATATTTTATGCATTTAATCTCACTTTTACTAAGCAATATCTTTGCTGCTGACCTTCAATGATTCATTAACCATACTAATAAGAAAAATGACTTAACTTATAATTAACTTAAATATAACTATATTAAAACAATAAAAAAAAGTAATAATAAAAATATGGAAATAACGAACTTTTTTACATTTATAAACAAACTTTTTGAGTCCATTAGAATGACCTCTAAAACAGTTCAAATGTCACTATTGCCAGAAATTTTCTTTATTAGAAAGGTTAAACTTTTAAACTGCTTTTAGTCAGTTTATTTGCATTGCTATTTGTGTGATTGTCTGATCAAATGTTGTAGCTAAATGTGTCGATTGGCGATAGCGACTCGAACCGCCGAGCTTCTCGGTCCAGCCGGATCTTTAAGCACTAGGTCACGGACCCTGAGAGATCTCCAGTGTTTGCTCAGCAGGGCACGTGCATGTGCTGGAGACTCGCATTCATGCGCGCGGAGGCGTCACACATCATCCAGAGCTCATAGAGTCGAAGTATCTTCCGGGAATCTGCGGATTATATCGGTAAGAACACCTAAAAGCTTCGTTTAAGCCTCGCGACCTTTGATGGAGCGGTTTACGTGCGTTTTAAACGCGCAAAAGCGTCGCGTTTCCTCCCCGAACGCGGTTGTTTTGCAGAAAATGGCGTCATGGTTTTGTTGTTCAGCCTGTGGATGGCGAAGAGACGATCGGTTTCGATTCCGCGCGTGATTATAAAATGTGTAACTAGTTTATTAGATGCGGATGACTGTTGTTAGCAACACTGTTTGTGTTTTGTTGTGGTATTTGTTATGTGTGAGTCAGGAGAGCGCGCGCAATGGCGCGAGGCTCTCCAGCGCCGCGCGCAATGACGAGCAAAGCGCAGCGCGTGCCTGTGGTTCGGTTCCGCGCGGCTGGATGTTGATGTGCTGTAAAGTTTATTTTCCGTGTTTGATAACGTTTTTATGGTTTTTCATATGCGTAAATCGTCCTTTGTGGGTTTAGAAACGCGTTGTATGTGGTTCTTCCTTGTGTCTGGCTCGTCAGTGTGAACTTTGGTAGTTTCAGATTGTGGATGAGGCTTTAAAAATACTGAAAAAATATGTTGAAGTGGCCGTTTGGATAGCGTGACAACATTTTAACTCAAACAAAAGTCGAAATATCCGGCCAAAAACATGCAAAACCGTTTCTACTTAGTAATTTAGAAGTTAGTTTAATGCAATAAGAGCGTTGAAAAGCGACTTGTTTAATCACCATTTCTGAATGTCCTCACTATAAAGGGTTCTTGGACAAACCAGTTGTTTATCTGAAACTGGAACATAAAAACAGCATTAAACTCACCAAAAGCTGATTTTATAGGTTTTTAAAAATTTTAAGACAGGTGTTCATAAAGTGATTGTCAGCTGGTTGTCTGACTGTAAATGTGTTTATTTTCTATAGCACTCAAGTACAGTACATATTCTCCAAGACCATACTTAAGCACAGAAGTAAGTCTTCAGGAGATTTTGACTGAACATGTTAGAGAATAGGCAGACGTAATGTGATGTAACGACCAGTGTTGGGGAAAGTTACTTATAAAAAGAATGCATTACTATATTGTGACTCTTCCTAAAAAATAACTAAATGGTGTTAGTTACTTCTTATGGAAGGAAATGCATTACGTGAATTTTTAAACGATAAGAAAATAGCTGTTTTTGGCAAATGTAACACTAAAATAGAAATGAATAATCCCTTAGACTAAAGGAAATACAAATTCACTCCTGTACAGTAGAGGGCGCAACTCAAACAAACCTTCAGCTGTTCTGCAGGAGAATAAAGTTCAACAGTTACTTCAGCAATATAGATCTAAAGTCATTTTTGCTTATTACTATGGTTCAATTGGACCATTGAAGGTCAGCAGGACAGACATCGGTTAATAAAGTGAGAGTAAATACATAAAGTACATTTGCGTTATTTAACATTTTAATTATTGCATTTTGCATTATTCTGAGTTTTTCACTGTTTTTGTTTATTTTGAGGAATATAGAATCTGTTTTTGTGCAAGTGGGATGAGTAAATGTATGTTCACATTTAGTCTAATCTACAATAACCATCATATTCACACACGTTTTACTCACGATTCAACATGAGGACAGGAGAGCTGTCGTCAATACATGGGAAAACGTAACTTAGATATTTTGTTGTAAATCCACAAGTAATGCATTACTAGTTACTTGGAAAAGTAATCTGATTACATAACTAATGTTACTTGTAATGCATTACCCATAGTATGAGATTGTTGTGTTTTATTTATGTAACATTTAGAACAGAAAGACACCAACTTCAGTTTACAATCATTAATTGAGTATTGTGAAAAAGGTGTCACGGTATTCAGGCGCATAATTCGTACGTGTATGTGCAATATTTCAGTCTCATCATCATCATCTTATTTTATTACAGAACTGAATGAATACAATACAAACACCATATCACATTAAAGAGCATTAGAATTAGACAAAGTTTAAAATATTAATTCTGACTAAAGTCTGTTTTGGGAGGATTAAAGGTTTGGGGAAGTCTTATATTAAACAATAATGTTCGCATTTTTTCCATGCACTTACTCTACGACACAATCATCAATAATTAGATCAAATTTGAAGTTGTTTAAATAAAGGAATATTTCCAGCCCATAGACGATTATTTAAAAATAACAGGTTTGATCATGTTAAACGAGTCATATCCTCAATGATTGAGTGCAATGATTGGATGGCATTATATTGTAGACAATAATGGGTGACGGTTAATCATAATTAATTAGATAAAGTGATAACTGTGATGAAGACCTATTATTAAAAAACGTATATCAAAACATTTAATTAAAAATGAACGTTTAATGCAGAAATCGATTGATAAGTTAGCTGCCAATGAATTTTGATATCATAAAAAAAAATTTCTCAGTTGTTTCATAAAGTACTAAGTTTGGTATGATCTTTGTTATTGAATTTTCATTGAAATACAAAATGACATTTTTTATTTTTAATTCTTAGGAAAAAAGTAGGTTTACTAAGAAGAATAATAGATTTACTAGATTTACTAAACTACTATCTATCTATCTATCTATCTATCTATCTATCTATCTATCTATCTATCTATCTATCTATCTATCTATCTATCTATCTATCTGTCTGAAAAAAGTGGCTTTTATTTACTTTTAAGTATTAAAGGGTTAGTTCACCCAAAAATGAAATTCTGTCAGTAATTCCTCTCCCTCATGTTGTTCCAACCCCGTAAGACTTTCGTTCATCTTCGGAACACGAATTAAGATATTTGTGATTAAATCTGAGAGCTGGATCACTCCTCCATAGGCTTCTAAGGGACTGAAACTTGTTCCCCCGAAAAGTTATTAAAAACATCGTTAAAATAGTCCAAGTGACTACAGTGGCTCAATCTTCAGTTTATTAAGCGACAAGAATACTTTTTGTGCGAAAAAACAACAAAAATATCGACTTTATTCAACTAATAATATCCTTCTCGGTCGGCCTCTCGTAGTAAAACTGCGTAGCGCTTCTGTGGCGTACGTCACACGCATCACACACATGACCAGCGTCGGCCAATAGTGACGTAGCCCTACGCTACGCTATCACACTATCACACTACGCTGTCACACTACGCTATCACACTACGCTATCACACTGCGCTATCACACTGCGCTATCACACTGCCACACTACGCTATCACACTACGCTACCACACTACGCTACCACACTACGCTATCACACTGCGCTATCACACTGCGCTACCACACTGCGCTACCACACTGCGCTACCACACTACGCTATCACACTACGCTATCACACTACGCTATCACACTACGCTACCACACTACGCTACCACACTACGCTACCACACTACGCTACCACACTACGCTACCACACTACGCTACCACACTACGCTACCACACTACGTTAACTGACGAGGCCCACAGAGAAGGAAGTTAATAGTTGAAATAAAGTCGTTATTTTTGTTAGTTTTTGCGCACAACAAGTATTCTCGTCGCTTAATAAACTGAAGATTGAGCCACTGTAGTCACTTGGACTATTTTAACGATGTCTTTAATAACTTTTCGGGAGAACAAGTTTCAGTCCGAACTCCAGCAGAGGGCGACTCTCAGAGAAACCCAAACCTGTATGACGTTTGTTTTTCAGTGGAACACAAACGCAGATGTTTAGCAGAATGTTCCTGCTGCTCTTTTACATGCAGTGAAAGTGGCTTTGGAGCTCCAAAAATTACAAAAAGAGCACCATAAAACATCATTAATGTAGTGTGTATGATTTGTTTGTTGTATTCCAAGCCTTCTCGTCTTGCACAGCTTTGTTTGAGAAACTGACCTGAATTTTAAAGAAATTCCAGTTCTATTGTTGTTGTTGTAGTTGTTTTAGTTTTTTTCATGTGTGGGGACTTTTTGAGAGATTTTGTTTGTTTGTTTCCATTTAGCTAGTTATAAACCAGCGGTTTATCATTATAAGTAGTTTGAAATCATCTAGCCATGAAAAAGCACTCATCTTATTACATTACGCTGTCAATTGCTGCCACATTTCAATAACATTGTGTCAGTGAGTGGTGTGTGATGGCTCTCTTTACACGGGCTGAGGCTTTACTGTTACTGAGTGTGTTTGTGAAGCATCTTATACAACTCATATTTGCAATTCAAAAGCAAAGGAAAGTGTTGTGAAATAGACAGGGATGGAGATAAAGAGACAGATGCATGTTCAGTGCGTTAAAGCAAAGCTAGGATGAACAAACATACTGACAGATGCAATAAAAATCTATACAAATTGAAAACCCCCACAGATAAGTCACAAATGTGTCAGTCAGATTTAATTATTACATTTAAAAATAATGTAAAATTCAAGCTAATAAATCGAAACATTATGAACATGTATTTTAGTTCCCCTCATTCCTCAAGAAATCCTTTATTGCCGTTCAGAACAGGAATGAAACAAACATAAATTATAGTTGCAATCATTATAAAACCACATGCATTATAAAGGACACTGCATATAGACTGGTAAACCGTAATTACATTTAATAAACATTAAATGCTGTTCTCCAAACCGACTTCCTAACAAACAACACTGCACAGGTGTTCCCTCCAAAATTACCATGAAAATACACAAGTATATAATATTGTGCGTGTGCGTGAGTGTGTGTGTGCGTGAGTGGCAGGGGCGATTCTAGGATTTTATAAATGGGGGGGGCACAGGGTGGACCAAGAACCAGTCAGGGGGGGCCCATGGGAAATCAGCTAGAAAATTCAACTAGAAATAAATACTTGTTAGAACATATTAAACGCGATTTAAAAAATCTTTGCAATGCCCAGTTTATTTATTTTATTTATTTATTTTATTTATTTAACAGGGACAGTGTATGGCATTCAGCCATACCAGAATTAGCTACAAGCTAAATTTCATCTGTAGTCCCTGGGCAGGAAAGGAAAACATAATTAACAATCCAACAAACACATAAGTATACCATAAAACATCATCACACAAGCTTCATGGAACCCTAGGCAGGAAAAGATACATACAATTGACAATCAACAAACACATATAAATATACCATAAAAACATCACACAAATCGCCTCTCAGACGACAAGTTTCACATGATCAGTGGGTACATGATTGTATAGATTTTAACCACAATTTTACTTTATATTTAAAACAGTGCCCTAATATTGATGGTATTAAATGTGGCACTGAACAAGAGCCTGAAAATCATTTTTGTATTTTACATGGATTGGACACACAGTTTGGTTATTATAAAATAAAATAAAAACATCACCTAGGCATTAATTAGTCATCTAACATGCATTATTCTCAACACAAACATTGAATGTGTGTGTGAGTGTCGGTGAATGTTCTCTGCATGAAATCTGTCTCTAAAATGATTTCTTAAAGAAATCTTGGATGTCCTGTTGCGGTGTAAAAATAAACAAAAACCCATTAAGTATCTAAATTACACAGTTGCATGTAGCTATGGTGTTAGTTAACGTTCTCTCGTTTTAATGTTTACCACGGCATGACTTTTTTGGAAAAAGATTATTGTGCCTTTAGTCTTTAAAACAACAGATAAAGTCATCTATTAAAAATCTATAAAAATTATCTATTTTATATTTATGTGGTCGTGTGCGCTGCCGCGGAATAACACTGACAAGTCATCTCTATTCAGTCTGCCAAAGTTACGTTAGCTGATCTAACGTTACTGGCTTGATCAGTCACACATGAAAGTAATCAGACTAACATACGGTGCAATATTACAAAATATATACTGTAATTGAGTGTGTATATACCATAAACAATGACGTGTCGGTATGTCTCTCTCTCCTACTGTTTGAAAAACGCGGACCTGTGATTCCGCTTTGCGAATCGCAAATCAAGCAGTGATTGACAGCGCTCTGATCCAATGGCGTTGGGCATTGTCAGGTTGACCGTAAATCTAGCCCAATGATGTTGGGGGGGCCAATCATTTTCCAGGGGGGGCCAGTGCCACCCCGTGCCCCCCTTCTAGACACGCCCCTGGTGAGTGTGTGTGTGCGTGCGTGTGTGTGCGTGTGTGTGCGTGCGTGAGAGTGCATGAGTGTGTGTGCGTGAGAGTGTGTGTGTGTGTGCGTGAGAGTGAGTGTGTGTGTGCGCGTGAGAGTGAGTGTGTGTACAAAAAAGCCTACTTTAAAAAAAGACATGATGTATGTCTTTGCTCACTCTCCCTTATTGTCTTTTTTTAGCTGTATTTCGAGGTTTGTCAGTACATCATGCTGTAACTTCTCTCTTCAGTACATTTAAGAGTTTGGAGTCCGTGTTTATTGATCTGCTGTTCTCTGCCTCTCCACAGAGCCACATCTGAAGGGGTTTAGAGATGGAGGAAGCCCGTTCGACCCCGTCCAATGAGAAGTCTTGTCAGACGGATGACATCACAGGTGAGGCCGTTGTGCCCGGGCCTGACCATGCGAGCAAGACACTAGGTAAACTTTTACTTAAATGAATAATACATGCAAATTTCATCTATGACATGCATTTTAACTTGACCAATAGGATCCATTTTGACCTGTCCGCATGAATGGACATAATCCGAAACGAGAGGTAGATGCATTTTAATAGCGGCCCATCCGCTCTGATCCTCCCCGTTAGAGGATTACAGCACATTCCTCCAGTGCCTGCTATTGTCCTTCACTCAGTAGGGGCCACTGGAGTCTGTGACCCCTACCGAGGTGAGGTCACGCTCCGTCTCTCTCACATACACACACACACACACACACACACACACACACACACACACAGACAGGGTGAAATGGTTACATTTATTGGTCTGCTCTTTGCCCCTGTTATAGTGGGAGGTCAGGAGGCCACGCCCTTGTGATGATGTATGCATGGGGGTGGGCTCAGGGGAGGGGCTTAATGCCTGGTTCAAATTACACAATTTTTTTTGTCAGTTACGATAGTCACTGTGTCAGATTACGCGATTTTGACTCCTAAAATCTTGTCGTGTCATGGACAAGAAACGTGTCTGACTACACGTTGCTTTCCGACCAGTCATCGCGTGCCATCTCGTACGCACACATACACACATTCACTTGCACACATACATACTAGGGGTCGACCGATATGCGTTTTTCAAGACCGATACCGATACCGATTATTACAGGTCAAGTAGACCGATAACCGATATTTTGAACCGATATGTGTATAGTGTAAAAATGGAAATTTATGTCAAAATTAAGAATAAAAAGGCCTCTGACAAAGACTTATTAAATTCTTTTAACTATATATTTAATTCTGAGAACATTAATATTAATAATAATAACAACAACATAAAAAGTGCAGGAAGCATCCATTCTGTACAACATTTTGTAAAACTTAAAAGTAGTAAACGATAACAAGCAACAAATGAACAAATAATGGAAAAAAATATAATAGCTCCCTGAAGTTTTATAATGTACTGCAAATTAAAATGGGTAACAATTAGTAGTCCCAATCCAGTAGCACCAGGTTGTGGTGCAGGAATAATTATTTTCTGATGACTAAAACATAGCCTAAAATAATAGAGATGACTATTCAATTTGTCTAATGCACATCAATTGATTTACTAAAAAAAAGCACTATATATACATATACATACATACACATATATATATATATGAAGATTTCAGATGCAAACGCCTCTAAATGCCATCTGAAATTTTCTTCTAGAATGATAATTATTATCAAGCTCGTATATTTAAGTTCATTAATTTCACTTAAATGACAATTAATAGGTTATTTTCATTGCCATTTAAGTGAAATAGCTGAACTTAAATATACAAGCTTGATAAAAATGATCATTCTAGAAGAAAATTTCAGATGGCATTTAGAGGCTTTTGCATCTGAAATCTTCATATATAACACACAAATATATAATGATTGTAGTCATACAGTGACTAATGTTTTCAATCGCTACACCTGCTTAATGGGAATATTCATTCCATATGAATATCGCAAATCACATGAAAAATCACACTGTGATTGTATGGTTATTCTCTTTATATTTGATGTGTTGAAACGTTTGTTTGACTGTTTATCACGGAGATAAAAACTGAAGTGGATTGTATCTATTCACCGAATGAGAGAGCGCGGGCAGATCACTGACGCGAATCAGGAACAGGGGAGACAGCTCGCGCTAAACGCACTTCAGATCGCATAATTCAGTGAGAAATCAATAGAAATGGTATTCTGTAATATCTGTATGACGAAATATTTTGCAATCACATGAGAATAAAGCAAAATGTGTCCAAATATGTGCAATTTTTGACGAAGAGCCACGGACGCTGTTCAGGGAAGCTATGTGAACACAACAACCGCAGCAGACGTGAGTGAATTCATTCGTGTTGATAATCTATTCACAGTATAACGTTAAGTTGGCCGAATGGGGAGAAGCTAAAATAGGTTTTGGTAAGGCTACACTTGGTTACACCGACGTGAGGTTCCGTTAAAGCCTATCACTGCAATGACGGACATTGACCGGGAATTCACAGTATAACTAGTGAGAACGGGCGTGTTTTTCATCACAAATAGATTATTTAGAGATGATTTGCAACTTCAGTCTAGTGATTTAATGCAACTTCAGGAATGTCTACTGCTGCCTTACCTTTGAGAGACAACTGAAGCTGACACAACTGATGATCGCAGCTCCTGTCAGCAAGTGCTTTCAGTGTGAGTGCGCGCGCAACATTTTCAGTGTCTTCAGCCTTCTGTTGATTGGCCTAACTCGTGACTCCCAACAAATCAGATGGGCGATGGGCGGGCATTAGTCTAGAACACAGAGCGGCGCGCTCTGATAGAGGTGGCTGGATTAAAGCCAGATCGCGCATTTCAAAATAAAATCATTTTATCGGCAAATCGGTTTTGAAAATAGCCGATAACCATAAAAAAGCTTAATATCGGCGCCGATAATCGGCCATGCCGATAATCGGTCGACCCCTAATACATACACACGCACGCACACACTCACTCGCTCACACTCTCTCACACACCCAAACTCACACGCATGCATGCTCACTCAAACACACACACACACAAACGCACGCTCACTCAAACACACACACACACACACACACACAAACGCATGCACACTCACTCAAACACACTCACAAACAAACATACACACACCCACTCTCGCTCACTCACACACTCACTCACACACACACACGCAAGCTCAATCAAACACACACACACACACAAACACACGCACACTTACTCAAACGCACGCACGCTCACTCAAACACTCACACAAACATACACACACTGACTCTCGCTCACTCACACACTCACTTGCACTCATACTCGCACACGCACACACTCACTCACTCACTCAAACACACACACAAACGCACGCACGGTCACTCAAACACACACACAAACATACACACACTCACTCTCACTCTCGCTCACTCACACACACACTCACTTGCACACATACACATACTCGCGCACACACACACACTCACTTAAACTCACTCGCTCACACTCTCACACACGCACATTCACACACACAAACATAGTTATTTATTTATTTAGATGTATTAGTTACCCAACAAAACTAATATCATCTAATATTAGTATATTATTTAATTTCAGCTTAATTTCAGTAACCGAAAAAACTATTTTTACAGTTATAACAATAACAACCCTGTCATGTACTACTTTCAGGCAACTAGTGAGTCAATCAGGTGTTATTTACCAGCCAAAGACAATTTTTCTTTCACCTACCACCTGACAAGTGCTGACTCTGGACCCGTGGCTCTAACGTACAGAACGCTCTGCTGGAAACCGGCCATCAAACCAAACGCATCAGTCAGTGGTGTTGAAGTGTCCTCAGCTAGCGCTCCTTATATTGGCAGATTTCCGGCCATTCCTGCAGGAAAATCCCTCACACAGACATAAAACACCTGCAGTATAAGGCGAGTCTCTGAGGACCTCTCTAAACACACCAGCCATAAATTCCCCAACATCCCCGTCATCAATCTCTGACTGATTTGGTCGCTTTATCCACAGCTGTGTTCATGCCTCGTATTTTACACACGATTGATTTCCACCTCCTCGTGTAGAAGAGTTATTGTCTCCCACTGTGTATCTGTTCCCATAACGGAAAATGCTCATTAAAGGATTAGTTCACTATTAAAAAAACTTTTGCTGATAATGTACTCCCCCCATGTCATCCAAGATGTCCATGTCTTTCTTTCTTCAGTCGAAAAGAAATGAAGGTTTTTGATGAAAACATTCCAGGATTTTTCTCCATATAATGGACTTCAACAGGACCCAAACGGTTCAAGGTCCAAATGACAGTTTCAGTGCAGCTTCAAAGGGCTTTAAACGACACCAGACGATGAATAAGGGTCTTATCTAGACAAACCATCGGCATTTCACAAATAAATAAAACAGTTTACGTTTTACAAGCACAAATGCTCACCTTGCTCTGTTCTGTGATGCGCGTTCGTGACTCACGTAATACGTAATTACGTTGAAAAGGTCACGCGTCGGCGGAAGTACCGAGTCAGTGTTTACGAATGTGAGGAAGGAGGACCATATACACATATTCAAATGTCTGTGTGTCAGTTTATCGTTTAAAATGGCCATTTCGTGTGCGTATCCTGGGTGTTTTAATATTAAAAAGACTAAAAGAACATTTTCATCAGGACAGAAGCGTGACCTTTTCAACGTAATTGTGTATTACGTGAGTCACGAACGATCAAGTTTAAGTTTTATAAGCACAAATGCTCGCCTTGCTCTGTTCTGTGATGCGCGTTCGTGACTCACGTAATACGCAACTACGTTGAAAAGGTCACGCTTCTGTCCTGATGAAAATGTTCTTTTAGCCTTTTTAATATTAAAACACCCAGGATACACACACGAAATGGTCATTTAAACGATAAACTGACACAAATACATTTGAATATGTGTATATGGTCCTCCTTCCTCACATTCGTAAACACTGACTCGGTACTTCCGCCGACGCGTGACCTTTTCAACGTAATTGCGTATTACGTGAGTCACGAACGCGCATCACAGAACAGAGCAAGGCCAGCATTTGTGCTTATAAAACGTAAACTTTTTTATTTATTTGTGAAATGCCGATGGTTTGTCTAGATAAGACCCTTATTCATCGTCTGGTGTCGTTTAAAGCCCTTTGAAGCTGCACTGAAACTGTCATTTGGACCTTGAACCGTTTGGGTCCTGTTGAAGTCCATTATATGGAGAAAAATCCTGGAATGTTTTCATCAAAAACCTTCATTTCTTTTCGACTGAAGAAAGAAAGACATGGACATCTTGGATGAGTAAATTATCAGCAAAAGTTTTTTTAAAAGTGAACTAATCCTTTAAGAGTCATTTTAGATAACAGCTAAATTTCTAGATTTGAAAGAAAATGCGGTTTTGTTTGTTAAACTCGCCACCACGATAATACAACCTTAAGTCTGAGCAATAATAATACTAGTGTTATATGCAAACTCTACTACGAAAAGTATTTCCTGTAATGTTCTCCACAAACTAAGTGCTTCATTAATCACAACTTTGAAATATTGGCTAACGTAAGAGATATGATCCGATTTATCAGTGAGAAAAATGCGTGTTAAATCAAGGCTTTTGTTGCAGAGCCAGACGCGTTCGCAAATACTCATCTAGACAGTCGCATCAATAATGCAAACTTTAATAAAGTCTCATTTAGAAAGCACAAGCTGAACCTCTGAATGGATATGATTCATATCTGCCATCCAAAAAAACACAGCAAACTAGACTTGAGATCATCATTTCTGAATAATGAGTTTGTCTGGGGAGAATTATTTCAGGAGATTCAGCCTGACAGACTGTCATAAGTGTTAATAAGAGACATTGGCAGTGTTATAACTGAGGCACTTGATTCATTGGATGTTTTCTGTGATGCAAAGGAAGTACGTTTTTCATTTGCATCACACTCTCCTTTCTTTTCCCTGTTTACACCTGGTATTAAGATGTGTTTTTGGTCACCATGATCAAATCACCAGGCTTGTGCACAATTCAGAATTGAATTGAGAATGACTTTCTTAATTCCAATTCAATTCTTGAATTTGAATTGATGTCAAAAACAGCATCTAGAATTAGAATTTGAATTAAAGGAAGCAGAATTGCAATTCAATAACAATTCAAAGAAATTAATATACATATTTTAAATGAAGTGTTTAACAATGCAGCTTGTGATCATATGTCAGATATGATTGCATTATACACTGTGTTATTTGATTACTTTGAAATTAAAACTAATTAAACAACATTGAGGGGTCATTTATTTCAAGAATTGTATCATTATCTATATTTTAGAACTAAATGTATGCAGGGTTGAGGAGTGACTAGTCACGTGTAATGCAGTTATGTCATCAAATTACAAAATTAATGTAATTGTATTACTGAGGTAAAATGTGTAATTCAATTAGTTACTAATCAAATTGAAAGGAAATTGCTTTGCATTGATAAAGTAATCCAAATAAAATAACCTAAACCACATTTATAATGGGTAACTAATTACAGTAAGCATTTACATTTCCAAAGTACCCTTGGACTAACTAACACTGAATGTATGTGAGATTCATCACATTCCTTCTGTTGTGTGACTGTGTGGAATTTATTTGAATTGCCATGAATTTAATTCCACTTCCTGTCATTCCAATTTAACTTCCTGTGGGGCGGAGTCAATTCAATTCAAATTCCAATTCATGAATTATTGAATGCAGGCCAATTCTGAAATTCTGAATTTTGCACAAGCCTGGCCGACACGAAACTTTTTGAGCTTGTCCACTTTCTTAGTAGAAAACGCATTGCTTTTGTAGTGTAGTGTATTTTTGTCTTTTTTTTTTTTAATTGTTTTGTGTTCGAACAGCAACAAAAGACCGTCTACTGACCGTCTAATGCGTAAACATTGTGGTAAGAGCTCTATCCACGAAACGAAAGCTTCTGCTCTGGAGGTTTTCTGTTTTCTCCATGTAAATCATATGTAAATGGTGCTAGTTTTCCCTTCTTTATTTCCCTATAGTTCCCTATAGTTTGGAAAAAAAAGACTGGTGAATCAAGGACACTTTTTTTTTTTTTTTTTTTTTTTGATGAAATCTAACTCTCATTACTTTTTTTTTTATTACTTTTTTTAAGAAGGATTTTTTAAACTATTTTGTTACCATTAAAGTTATTGTCCTTGATGTGAACGTGCATTAACATTGTTCTAAGTGCAATAATGATTTGATGTAACTGTGATTCACTGTCAAAAATACTGTTGCAGTTTATTCCACTGAACCTGGAGATCCTGCTCTGCTACAAACACCGCTGCTCACATCCAAATCTGGCATCCATCAGATCATCGAATGCTTCCGCACAGGTGCTTTGTGTCACCTCACCTCTATTTCATCTCTTTATAATCGTAGAACAATCCATTATAATGAAATGGAAAGCAACTGTTGTTCTTGACCGACACAGAATCTCAATGACTCCTATCACTGCCCTCTTGTGTTTATTGGCAGGCACTGCACAGCTCAAACACATTCTCCTGAAAGAGGTGGACACAATCTTCGAGTGCAAACTCTGCCGCAGTCTCTTCCGTGGCCTTCCCAATCTGATCAAGCACAAGGAAATCTACTGTTTCACTCGAATGCCTGAACATGATGGTTAGTATAACATCGCCTTTCTGCTGTTCATTCAATTCCAAAAGACCAGCGTTGAGTTTGCCATAATATTTTTTCATTTGCTTATGGAAATAAAACGTAATTATGTTTTGGTGACGTTGATTCTGCCCGTTCTGTTTATTTTCCAGCATCTAATCGTGCAACTTTT
The DNA here is from genome assembly GCA_031834385.1 of Semotilus atromaculatus. Taxonomy (NCBI): domain Eukaryota; kingdom Metazoa; phylum Chordata; class Actinopteri; order Cypriniformes; family Leuciscidae; genus Semotilus; species Semotilus atromaculatus. Next base: position 55,569,328 of record JAULUF010000009.1, read on the forward strand.
CTTTGCATCTTATTTAGTGTTTGTGTGCTACTGTACTTTTAAGAAAGACTTCTATATGTAAATCTGATTGTTAATACTGCCATTAATCAGGGTGTGATAAGAGTCATCAAAAAGAACAAAATGAATTACACAATTTAAATTGATAACTAACGTCGTGATTAAAGTAAAAGTGAAAATGAATGAAAAGGCATTATATTTAGTTTAGCAGTATATTTATGTTATTGGTTACATGCCTGTTGAGTTCTGATCAACTGAATAAATATAAGAATTTGACATAAAAGACAACACTAATACGTTTAATAATGTAATTATTAAAATTGCCCTTACAACATTAAAAATGCCCCTGAAAGTCAATTACAGTTTAATAGAAAAGTTAATTTCTTACACTGGTTGTGATGTTATAACTGAATTTGATATCTGAACTCATTTTTGCAGGTTTGTTTCCAAATGGTCTGTGGTTTCTAGCAGGTGAAACTCGAAAAATTGGAATATCGTGCAAAAGTTATCATTTTGATGATTATGGATTACACCCCAAAATTAAAAATCTCAGAAAATTTGAATATTACATGAAATCAATTAAAAAAAGGATTTTAAATACAGAAATGTCGGCCCTCTGAAAAGTATAATCATGCATATGCATATAGTTATATATACTAAATGACTAGTTTCACCTTTTAATTTGAATTACTGAAATACACTAACTTTTGCACAATATTTTACGAGTTTCACCTGTAGTGTTATAGCATTTCTAAATAATGCTCTTTAATATTAAAAAAACATAGAAAATCCTGTTTTCCATGATATGATCCCGTTAACTAACATCGTTCCGGTTTGTCTTCTAGACCCCTCTGGAGATGACAACAAAAGCATGAAAGAACTTATTGACGCCATCTATTCCTGCTCAGATAAAGAGGAATACGTACTGAAATTTGAGCCGATTGCCAGCAACCAGAATGCCGTGTTTCAGTACCTGTCGAAAGAAGATGACCTGCCGCCTTCATCCCAGAGTCCCGAGCACACGAGCACCGAGAGCTGGAGACACGAGCCCTCCGACAGCTTAGATGAAGCCCAGAAGAATTGCATTGATGACGAAGATGAAAGAGAGAACATGGACAGAGGAGAGGAAGATGCAGAGGAAAGCATGGAGCATCAGGATGAGCCAATGGAAGAAGACTACAGATGCCTCCTCTGCAATAGGACATACAGGGTTCGAGGTCACCTTAAGAGACACCTGCAAACTGTTCACAAGATTATATCCTCCGGTTCCTCAACCAACTCTACTGATGCCACGTCCGAATCCAAGAAAATGGTCAACGGGAAAGCTCCAGACAGTCCCGGCTCCTCCTGTAACTCCCAGAGCCAGAAGAGCCCTAAAGAGGACAAGGTGCCGTCCAAAGCCCAATTCTCCGTGGGCTTTGACTACAAGTCGCTCTTCTGCAAGCTCTGCAAACGTTCATTCAGCTCCGTGCAAAACCTGGAGAAACACATCGAGCTGCACACGGACAACGGCACGGACTTCTTCGTGAAGTTTTACAGCTGTCCGCTCTGCCGTTACAAGACACGCCGCAAAAGAGACGTGCTTCGCCATCTCTCGGACTTGCACAAGAAGAAGTCCTCCTACATTTGCCGGATCTCGTCGTCGCTGGAGAGGTACGCCGTCAAGAAGCCGGCGGAGCTCGTGTTGAACAAAGAAGACGCGAAAGATAAAGGTCAGGAAGAAGCGGAAGTCCAACACAACCACACTTCACCATATCCGACACGCAGGAACCTGAAAACGCCTGGAGTAATGCGCAAGACCTTGAAGACTGGGAAAGGAACCAATAGCAAAAAAGTGAAGGCCAGTAGTCCAAAAGGGAGTGTGAATAATAAATCTCAGCACGTGTGCAACATCTGTGGAAAGAGCTTTAAAAAGACACGGTTCCTAGGGTTGCACAAGAGAAGCCATCTAAAAACTGCAGCAAAGAGCGCAGGGATCAGAACAAGATCGAAGGTCATGCTTTGGTGAGTGTATCTCCTAATGACTCAACATGTCAACACAGACAGCTGGTTATTTTTCACAATACAAGTGTTTCTTGTTGACATTTTTTTATGCTTTGTCCACCAACTTTTCCACATAGCTCTTGCAATGCCTTCTGCAATTACATTCTTGACCAAAAAATGCAATTCTACCTTTGAATTTGGTTAAAACATCTCCGAAGGCTGATCGCCTCATTGCATTTTTGACAGAAAATGCATGCAATTCTGCTTTAAAATTTGGCTAAACTGTCTTAAGAAGGCTGAGCACTTCATCTCAATGCATTCTGCAATTGCATACTTGATTAGAAATTCATGCAATTCTACCTTTGAATTTGGCCAAAGCATCTCAGAAGGCAGATTACCTCATAGCAATGCATTCTACAATTGCGTTCTTGACAAAAAAATGCTTGCAATTCTGCCTTCAAATTCGTCCAAAACATCTCAAAAGGCAGATCACGTCATTGCAATGCATTTTGCAATTGCATACTTGACAAAAATGCATGCAATCTACCGTTGAATTTGGCCAAAACATCTCTAAAGACAGATCCCCTCATCGCAATGCATTCTGCAAATTGCATACTTGACAAAAAAATGCATGCCAATACCTGCCTTTGAATTTGGCCATAATATAAGTATTATGCTGCCTACATTTAGGCTCAATCCTGATGCAAAGTCAGGAGCTGTCTAGGTAGGCAGCTCACTAGTGTGTGTGTGTCCTATGCTAGCGTGTGTGAACTGCGATGGCGAAGGAGACGGTGTGTGTGTGTGTGTGTGGAGAGAGGAATTGTGCTTTGATTGGCGGATTGTTTCTGCAGCCTCGCTGCTAATGAATCCGAGAAGTCCCAGTGTGGACTCCCAGCACGGGAGAATGAAGCACGCATGTCTCTGCAAGTCCCGTCGGCCGCTCTCACCTCCAGCTTTAAAGAGCGGTGAGGGGGCTTCTTTAAGAAGCTATTAAGATAACTCACCCGTGTCCTTGGAAACAGGGCTCGTATTAATCGCAACGCTCTGTCACGGGACCCGGGAGACACGAGAAGCTCTCTGATCATCAAATAAGGGTGACGGAGTTGCCTTGGGTATCCATGACCATTCTTGACTTGCTTTTTTCCCCGTTAATGCTCCATTTTCTCCCCGTGGTGAAGTCCATATGTCACTCTGACAGTTAGCGTTTCACCCGTTCCTTTGGGTCTCAGTCCTGGTGTTTGTCTCTGGGTTGCAGTAAGTTACATCTAACAGGAGAACACATGAAGGCTGGATTACCAGCGGCTCCAGTCCAGTTACTCACGCAATAAACTGGTTACTTACGCAATAAAGTACTGCAGTCTGTGCGTATTATGTCTGATAATATAATATAGCACTGAGGCTAAATGTTCATATTTAGGGCTGTCAAATGATTAATCGCATCCAAAATAGAAGTTTGTGTTTACATAATAAATGTGTTTGTACTGTGTAAAATTATTTTGTATATATAAGTACACACATAAGTATATATTTAAGAAAAATGTGTTCTTTATATATAAAATATTTATATTTATATATAATATAAATTATATATAAATCTATATATAGTATATACATGCAAATATTTCTTAAATATTTACAAGCATGTGTATGTATTTATATATATAAAATAATTATACACAGTACAAACACATTTATTATGTAAACACACACTTTTGTTTTGGATGCGATTAATCGCAATTAATCATTTGACAGCCCTACTAAATAATAATAATAATAATAATAATAATAATACAAATATTTAAAAGTGTTTAACTGACCATGATGTAACTTACAAGGAACTCCAAGACACTTTCATGATATTACTATAGTACGTGCCCATAAAAATATGGTTTTACCATGGTACATTTCTGAGACATCATGATCACTTTCTATCATACTGTTTTGGTGTCTCTTTCTAACTTTCCCGTCTCTCTTTATTAGATATCTTCTGACAGCGAACTGGACTTCTGGCAGCGGCGGTGGAAAGACATACTGGACAGAGAAAAGCCCAGCGCTGTACAAAACAAACTTTAAACCGTTAGAAATGTGTGTTTAGGGCTTTTCTGTCGTCCCAAACACGCATTGGAGAGTGTGTGTGAATGTAACGGTACAGTATTTTCAGCTGTGCTCTGGTATCAGTTTATGAGGGGTTCTGAACACTCTCGAACGTAAGAGGAAATATATACATGTCCATTCCCCCGCTGACATCAATAAGATTGGACATTTACGTCCAAAAGCGTCCAGCGATTGTTCCAGTTGTAGTGAACTGGCCTCAGGCTGAGCTTCACGACACACACGCTCTTGTTGAACTCGGACGCTGAACGCTGGATGTTGAGTCCCGTCAGGCTCATTGGTATTCAGTGATCAGATCTGGAAGTGTTTGTTCTCCATCGCTGGACACTGAAGACCACTGGAACGGCATGAACTCAGTTATATTAAGGGTGGAAGATGAGCAGTTGTGCTCGTGTGAACTGCAGGTGAAGCACTTTCTGTGAGATCGCTTTAGTTGTGTGTCCCTGCAGTTCTCTCATTAATTTGTCTGCTATCAGTTTTAGATGTTATTTTAGTCTTCATTTGTCTATTCACATTTTACAAAAAAACAAATGTGAACAGGTCTTCAGATGCATTCCCTGTGCATATCTGTAGATTCTGTGTTTAACCTTTTTTTTTCTTTTTTTTCTCAGTTTTATTTGTATTGACCAACAATAAACAGAGAAAATTAGCATATGCATTTTTTTTCTTTTATTTGTCTCAAATAAAAAGAAAAGTTTTAAGTGAAATTTAAAGGCATTTTGCGTTCTCATGTAACATGATTCTTTTTAAATAAAATGTGTCTAACACTTCACTCTCATTCTATACATGTATATTAAATGTTTTATTGATTATGGAAAGGCTAAAAGATTATTTTAAATCCCTAAGAGTGCGGTGAATAATTGAGTAGTTTTGGACTCATGAGTGAGCGAGTGTTATTGATCCACTAGAGGGCAATAGTGCTCTGTTTATAAAGCAGCTGTTGAAGGATAATGCAACCAAAGCTGACATTCCCTAAAAAATGTTTCGTTTGTTTTCCTGTTTTAAAATGCACGTTCAATTTATTCAGACGTGGCTTTGGTTAATTGTAGCTGTGGTCAAAATAACGACTGAATAAATAAATAGTAGCCTATAGACTTTGCATGATGAAGAGAGTTTGAAAATTGCCTACTTGTTTGCATTCACACTCATTAAATCAATACATTGAACTAGGGTAGTTTAGAGTATACATCCAAATATAATGCGTTAGATGACACCAGAGACATAATATTGACACTAAAAACTGAAATGCGCGTTAATGCAGTTTCTGTAGATAGAAATCATATTTATTTCAAGTCAATCTGCATCGCGAAATCCAAAATAACGTTCGAATCTTTCTTCACATTCCTGCATTTATTCTCTCCTTTCTTCAACTATTTCTGCACTTCTGCATACATTTTTTTGTGTGTGTGCACAAGAGTGGGTGTTTCCTTAATCGTTCCGATGAAACGATCCTGTGCATTTTCCTTCTGAAATGAGAGCATGCTTCATTTAAGACTGCATGTGATGCACGAGAGAGAGAGAGAGAGAGAGAGAGAGAGGCACATTCACTGGGAGGATTTTGGTGATGCGCTGTTCATTTCAGCACCACAAACCACCATCTGAGGGCAGAAAGAAGGTAAGATCTCACATCTCCTGCACTTCCATCTTAGTATGTTCTAAAATACTGCTTTTATACTGCAAGTATAATAATCTAGGAGAAAATATGATCTGCTCATTTTTTTGTTTTGAATGTTGATCATGGAAATCTTTTGAGCGCGAAAACTGTCAGTGATCAAATAGATAACTTGTGTTTTATTGTGTTACTGAGACCTACAGGAATGTTGCAGTTGTTTCTGTTTAGCCAATTGGGTTTTAAGATGACAATGGTCACTTAACAGCACTTTATTGTTTTAGACGCAATAGTTGCGCTTTTATTGAGACATTGGATGTATATCAAGAAACGAAGGAGAATGCAGAGGCTGTGTTGATTAGACTGTGTGAATCATTGCATTGCATCGAAGGAATGTGCGTAAATGCACACGCATGCATGCTGATTCATACACATGATGTTTGTTATAAATTCAGAAATGAATCAGAAATGTGCGTGCTTTATGTGAATTTTATAACGTCTCGTGTCTTCTCATGAATTGCATTAACAGACTCAAAACTCTCATGCACGCGATTGTATTATTTTTTTTTTTTAACTACAGTTGAGAGACAGAGAGAGGGAGAGAGAGAGAGAACTCTGGATTCCTACGAGACAGGTTCTCCTGGTGGAAATATAATGGCATCTCCTGCAGAAGATGGTTCTGCTTGACACATACTGATTCGTGTAAATTAAAAGGAGAAATGGGAGCCACTGCGACTGCCAGGGTAATAACTCCATTTGTGTCTGAAAAAAACGACAGAATAGAGGGAAGACCTGAGCTCCCAATAGAGATTAATTCGTGCAAGCTAGAAGAATATTAGGATGAAACAAATCCAATTATGCATAGACCATCGTATATGCAAATGCATTTTCAATCGAATGCGCACTGGTCTTCCCCAAAGATGAATGGAGAAGAAAAACGGGGCATATAGAAAAGAACAGAACAGAAAATAGAATAGAATACAGTAATACAGCGTCAGAACAAGAGAAGCAATTAGAACAAATGGCATTGTTCTACAACAGAACATTGCGAATGTTGTCTTGAAGGTAATGTAAAGTTCACAGTAAGATCCAGGAATAATGAGGGGATCTTTCCACAGTGTCTGGGTTAGTGTGTGGGATTTCAGTGGCATTATGGCTCACCAGGAGAGCTCAATCTCTGAGAAGTGTGCAGTGGACTTCCTTTACGGTGTGGAGTGATGCTCTTGGCGCACGGAGGCGGCAGATTGCGCAGCGTGTGTGTGTGTGTGTGTCTCTCTCTCTCTCTCTCTCTCTCTCTCTCTCTCTCTCTCTCTCTCTCTCTCTCTCTCTCTCTCTCTCTCTCTCTCTCTCTCTCTCTCTCTCTCTCTCTCTCTCTCTCTCTCTCTCTCTCTCTCTCTCTCTCTCTCGGAAGCGCGAGGCTGTGCGTAACTGCGCGTAATCAAACGATGGCTCTCCATTCTAGTGGAGATGTGGAGGTGTTTCACGAGAGGCTCTCTCTGTCTCGACTCTCTGAAATGTTTCAGGTGCTTGGTGTGTGTGCCAAGTTCGCCAACTACAGTGTAAATTAACTACCTTGGTTTTGGAGCCCAGTGTGATGTATATATACAGTCACACCAAAAATTATTCATTATATATTTTTTACTATTGTGTACAGGACACTATAGTTCATGTATGTAAGTAAGTGAGGATGTGTGTGTGTATATATGCTTTCTGTTTGAAATCACCCTAAATTTTTAAGAACACACAGTATATAGGTGACTGTACTGATATTATTATTATTCAAAATGATTTAAAGAAAAAATATGTTTTAGTTTATAATATAATTTAACATTAACATCAACATAATTACTGGACATCTCAATTCCCCCAAATTTCTAAATATGTGCATCCTGTTGTGAAGATCTATGTCATAACTCACCTTGATCACTCTCAAATCCACTTCAAGCTGAAGTGTAAAAATCAACCCGACAGCTCTATTGTCCGCAAATAGACACATTTCCTCTCCCTGCGAAATGTCTTTGGTTGCCTATGCAAATGTGAGGGAAGAGGCCTTGATTTTGTTGTTTATTCAGTGAGGCAGAAATGAAAGACCACACTGAGCTCCAAATGACTGTGATGTAATTTCCTTTCTGTCAAGATGTCTGTGTGTTTGATGAGTTTGCTTTGTTGCTCGTGTCTGATTCATGTTTGACTTCTCTTTGTGCAGCCACTCACACAATGTTTTCTTTTATTTAGATGCTTCTGAGGATGTGAGAGTTTTGGAGGCACTGACGTCTTTCGCATCTTCTTATATCACCTGCTTCCAGTCACATGACATGCATACCAGGCGTTTGTCCCCCGTGAGACGTTCCCGTGGCCTAAATGATCAAGATGCTCGACTTCAGCTTTGAAATGGGAATGGATGTTCCTGTCCACCTGCTTCCCCGCTAGTCCTCAACCTGGAAATTAAACCCTACACTTTCTCACACTGACCCCAACATCCCTGTGGATATGGATCTTGTACGCTTAATTCGGACTCAGTACCAGCTCCTCTTCTTCCTCTGCTACTGGTTACCAGTCTCTCTCCAAAAGTTGGAGACGCCACCCATTGAATACGCCCACTCTATCCGCCTGGATGGGGACATCATCCTAGGTGGGCTGTTCCCGGTTCACTCCCGGGGTGAGCGTGGCGTTCCCTGCGGGGAGTTAAAGAAGGAGAAGGGTATTCACAGACTGGAGGCAATGCTGTTTGCCATCGACCTTATCAACAAAGACCCAGAGCTGCTACCCAACGTGACTCTGGGCGCCCGGATCCTGGACACCTGCTCACGGGACACCTACGCCCTGGAGCAGTCGCTTACTTTTGTACAAGCTCTCATTGAGCGTGACGGCTCGGATGTACGCTGTGCTAATGGAGACCAGCCCATATTTGCCAAGCCCGACAAAATCGTTGGAGTCATTGGTGCGGCCGCCAGCTCGGTCTCCATCATGGTCGCCAACATCTTGAGGCTCTTTAAGGTGAGTTAAGCTCACATTGTTCTTATGGGGATTGGGAGAGGGATGCAAACTGTAGTAGTTGTCAATGACGGATGTCAAGTCCAACCCATAATTGCCAAGGATCTAACCATGCCTGGGGTCTGGGAGTGGTTAGTATCCTGCAGCTTTTATGAATTAGTGTCAGCTATAACATATGTAACTATGACTATGTTATAGTATAGTATAGTCAAGTGTAGGGTTGCAAAGTTTCCAGAAACTTTCCTGGATTTTCGGAAACTTTCCAGGATTTTCAGAAACTTTCCAGGATTTTTGGGAAACTTTCCAGGATTTTTGGAAAGTTTCTGGAAATTTGCCGGAAATGTTCAGCCCCTTTGCAACCCTAGTCAAGTGAGCAATAATCTGGACTGGGAGTCGAGTAAAACCATCAAGACCAGAACATATTTGCCAAGTTATGAGTATGACATTGAAAATGACATCTTCACCCTTAGTGCTTGGAGTCAATTGTTTTAAATTGTGATGACATAATTTTTTGGCCAGGCTGTCATACAAAGAATTTATGGACATACAATATTAATACCTGATTATGTTATAGTTACTCATATATGCCAAGTTTGGCAAATACTTGGGTCATTATGTCTTCATCATGTTTGCCAACATTATGAAGGTATTTGAGGTAAGCAGGGTCACATAAGAGGTCTAACCTTGGCTTTCTGTGGCCTGGGAGTGGGGTGTAGTCTGTAACTGTTGGGGATGATGGTTATAGTACAGGGTAGTGGTTTATAGGTGTAGGTCGAAACCTACAATTTAGACCAGCCAGGTTTGATCAAATTATTGGGGTCATCCCGGCAGATGTGTCTCCATCATATGATATTTGAGGTAAGCTCAATGATATACAGTCTGTAGCTGTTGTGAATATTCATCGTAGTGTAGTGGTTAACAATCTGGGCGAGGCGTTGAAAGGGAATTGGTCAAAACAAACCCGATCTCGATTCGTACTTATTTTACGAGGTGGCTATTTCGTACGAATTTGTATGATTTTTGCTCAGTCGTACGTATTTTACAAGTTGCCCAAATCGTATGAATTAATATGAATAACCTAACTCTGACCCCGTCCCTAAATCTTGGGTTTAGACAAATCAATTGGATAAGAATTAGCCACCTCGTAAAATATGTACAAATCGGTCGTGAGATAGCGTTGGTGAAAACTTACAATTGAGACTAGCCCATATTTTCCAAGTTAAACAAAATAGTTGGGGTCATCATGGCAGATGTGTCTCATATTTGCCATCATCATGAGGCTGTTGGCAGGTTCACACAAGTTTGCCTTTCTAGGGCCTGGACATTGGCCGTTAGTGTGTTGTTAATGTAGTGTAGTTGTTGACAATCAGGGTTGGGCATTGGAAAATACAATCGAGACCAGACCCTAATGTCGGGACGTATGTGTCTACATTGTTTGAGGTTCCTGGGAATCAGGCCAGAGTCTGTAGTTGTTGTGTATGGTGGTTATATTATAGCGTATAGTGGCTGTTGGTAATAATGGCACAAGAGGCAATCCATGGCCATTGTATCCTCTCTTGTATGTACACTCTTTGGATAAGTTTCTGCCTGCTTACTTCGAAGTCTTTTTCAGTTGTTCTATGAAGCAGACGAGGTCTTCATAACCACGGGTGACCTCACATAACTCAAACTACAGTTGTTTGTAACGTGATGTGACAGAGAGTGGCCTGGAAGAATCTCAAGGCAGGATGATTTCGGAGAATGATACTGCCCAAACTCTATTGTAGTCTAAATGTACAGCAGAGAGATGATGTTTCTGGCCAAATGCGACAGTGAAATAAACTCCGGCATTTTGCTATGCTTGTCGGTGGAAACAACGTGAACCAGGGGGCTCTTTCTCTGTCATTATTTATGTATGTAAACAGCTAAAGTTCAGCAGTGACAACCTGTTACAATGCAGTCTTTTCTAGAAGAACAACGCCTCTAGGAGTTGGAATGGATTGCATAAACTATCTCTAGCAAAGAGGTGTATACGATACGTGTCTGTAGACTGTGCTTCAAGTGGCCTCTTGACAACAATAGATTTTAACACGGTCATGTTTAATAAGCAGTCTAAATAACACTTCTGGCCGACTGCTCATTGTAGTTGTCATAGGAACAACTCATGGCCGTCCTGTGCCAAATAACGACACCATGTTAATGAAACTCTGCTGTTTATTCCACACTCATTAGCTGACCGTGATTTGACTGATTGATGTAGACACGCTGTGCCGAACGACCCATCCGCACTAAATGACGCATGTCCCATATTGCAAGCGCAGATCTTTTTCTGTAACACCATGTCAGCTGCCCAGACTTTGATATCAGGAAGCAATCACGTTAAACATGATTAGAAGAGACGTTGTCTTGGGTGCCGTGCATGTAAATATGTATTTGGCTGCGTATGTGTTTTGTCTCAACAGGAGTGCATGTTCTTTTGTGAACCATTTAAAGGCCTACAAAACGCTGTTATTATTAGATGGTTACTAATGCGACATTGGCGAGTGCTAGTATTCCTATACATCAGCAGTGCATCATTTTTATCCCTTCAGAAGCATTGGCTGCAAATGTATATTTGGTTGAGTTATGGTCTGTGGATCATTTGAGACTATAGAAGCAGTCTGACACTTGGAAGCACAAACTGCATTGTGAGCGTGTCAAAAGATCAGACCAATTATCTAAAGATCAATGTTGTGGAAGTCTCAAACGCACTAAGAATTTGATACTTTGCGTTTGTGTGTATTTTTGAAACGGAGGTTCAAATAAAAATGGCTCATTACTCTGCATACTTGTGCATTGTTGTAGATTGAGATTTTGTGCTTTTCCTCATTAGTAAGTGGATGAAACAGTTGATAAATGTAAATAAAAGCTCAATTAAAGAGGCTACTTTTCATGCCTACTTTCCAAAATGATGGTGAAAACTGAACCGTAATGAGGTGTGGGTTTCATGAGACTTTAAATAGCACATTTGAAACACACTGATGATAAGTTTAGACATTAAACACTTGCTAATATATGAGAGATTCTCCACCACTAAGAGCCTGTGTCAGTGTGAACAGGGGTTGATGCCAGCGCATAGTGATTCTGAATGCTACATATGGAGTTCCCCGTCAGATCTCCTGTTTGGGTAATCGCCACAGCGTCAGGATGCCGAGAGGACGGCCACAAGCTGTTAGTCCCCCTGATTTCCATTCCTCCAACGGTCCCAGCGCACTGCAGGTGCAATTCAGATGCATTTGATTGGGGAGGTGATTTATCAGGGCCGTCCTGCAGGAGGGTCTTACCTCAGGAGATTTCTGAGAGCAGTGAAGTGCCTCCAGTCTGAGTGAAAGAGGAAGGGCTCTTACATGCATAATGCTGTTGTGTAATACATGCTCTGTAAGATGTAGTCTACTGCCTCCCAGCTAACAGGGAAGGTTCTCTCAAGTTATGAACAAATAATCTTCCAGTAACCTTAATTTAACGCTTGTTCTGTTCTCTGGTCTTTAATAATATTCTTAAAACCTTAGCACAAAAATGTTATTTATACATTGGTCACGGAATGTTTTTTGTTCATGGAACGTTTTTTAAATGTTACAACTTGTTTCGGAATGTTCAGAGAGTAACGTTCCATAATGTTCGCAGAAAGATCAAATGGAATGTTTCCTTAAGGCCCTTGCACACTGAGTCCGACATTTCCGTATGCGTTTTTTCGTATTCGTGATTCGGTGGCTCTGAATTGTCAAAACACAATTCAAAAACCATTTAACCTGCTTGCTACGGATGTGAAAAACGCAGAAAATCGAACCAGATCAGATTTTTTTTTTTTATGACGAACGAAAGTTTCGGAGGTGGTGTGCAAGCATGATTTACATAACGGTAGGTCGTATTTAGTTTCGAGTTTCTGATAACATTTCGGGCGCGAATTTCGGACTCAGGCCTTTAGGCTTTGCATGTTTTACAAAACTGGACGTTTTGAACTTTCAGAAAACAACGGTTTCACAACTTAATGGTAATGTTAGCAAAACGTTTTTAAATGCTACATTAATAGATATGTAAATAGGCTAAGTAATTAGCTAAATATATTGAGGAAAATTGTAGTTTTTATTATTTTTAACAAAATGTTTGGTAACACTTTATAGTACGACCCGCAAACAACTGCTGCGTAAGTAAACCGATATTACGGTGTACGTTTCTGTAATTATAGTGTACCTCCGTGTAGGTATAAGGGGACAATATGTTATGTTTTGGGCAATAAAGGGGTAACAAGCAGATATACAAGCAAATTATTTATAATGTAATTGTTTTAAAACTAGCAGGTACCTATTCTGTTAATATATTCCAGGCAAAAAAATTTACGTCTGTTGTATATAAAAGTTTTTATCACATTTCTGGCAAAATATGTTCTTGTGCAATGTAGTTACAGGGTAATTTTGACATCTGTGGGTTGTAAATTAAATGTGTATATATATATATATATATATATGAATGTATGCAAGCACAGTATGATAAAAATTTAATTTATTGGCTTTTCTTACTAAACTACTTAACGTTAAGCAAAAAAAAAAATAGTTTTTAAGATTTTAATTTATAACGTATAGTACTTAGTACTTACCTTATCACATTGTATTGCAATGACATTTAAATGTCAGGGCAAATATACTGTGTAATTAAAACTTTTTTTGTTTTGTTTTCATAATAAAAGTACCTTTCTCTGTAATTACTGTGCAAATAAATAGTGTTGTTTCATATTGTTACATAGTAGTGTTTGTTACCCATTTCATCTGTGTATTTACAGGGTAAGTGTAACTCCGGCGGGCTGTAAATTAAAGTGGCGCTTGTTACCCCTTTATAGCCCAAAACTTAACATATTGTTCCCTTATACCTACACGGAAGTGCACTATAATTACAGAAACGTACACCGTAATTTCGGTTTACTTGCGCAGTTGTTTGCGGGTCGTAATATAAAGTGTTACCAAATGTTTGTAAGGTAATGTTCTTACCTTAATTATCACAATGTTACTGTCTTTTGCACTGCATTTTAGGATTGCCTCATCAAGAAGAAGTGCTTGTTGGGCCGGATCCCTTCAGTCCCTGCCGTCAGTGCTGGTGGGACGCTGGGTTTGGTTGTTAATTGAGATCCTTGTTGTGTCTTTGATGAACCTCGCGAGTGCGACGTCGCTTCACTGCTGCCTGTTCGTATTTATTTAACAATATTTACTGTAGCAATATTACATTCATTGCCAAACAATTGGCATGCATATTCATGAGTTCAGGCCCCAACACTCAGTGTTCATTGTGCATTCAGACTGAACTTTTTCCCAGAAACGCTTTCAAGATAGACTTGAATAATAATGATTTTGTTCTGAATGTAGCATTCATTTATTTGTAATACAAAAAGCTGTTGAGAACAGGATTTGTGTGGTAACAGGATTTTACATGTAATTTGATGTAAACAACAAGCTTTTTGTGGCTTTAAAGGAAAAGAAGGAAACACTTTTTTGTTGGTTTGCTTTACTTGTCGACGTTTAAACGTTTTATATAGCCTAGTAATGAGTAATAGTTCTGCTGTGCATCTAAACACATTCACATACTAACATTATTGCAGTTTTTGCAAAGCAGATTGCATCATGACAGACAGATATATGACTTTTATGATTTTTATTTATTTTATTTTATTTATTGATTGATTTTAGCTGTGGGCAAAAGGGTTCTGGGTGGTTTTTGACGGCGATGTGCAAAATACAGCTGATCAATACAGCGTCCATCATAATTGTGTTGAAACGTACCAACCTTTGTACTTCTGAAAGCCTGATTCAATTACAAGCCACAGGCATTGAGATTACTTGTTTATTCAGTAGCAACATGTAGCCCTGTCCATTCAGTCCCAGTGGCTTTTACTTGAGGTTTTGCCTTGATGTAAAAGGGAACAAAGGTAAAATCACGCCGCATTCACGCTGAGAGCTAAATTGGCGAGTGTAAATGTTTTTTTTATAAATTCGCTCTGCATCTCAGTTTGAAGTTAAAGAGAAAGACTAATGTGTCGCACAGCCCGTGAATTATGAAACGATTTTGTGCTTCATTACTCCAGAAAGACAACATTTAGATTAAAATGTAATTAAGCAACAGATGCACATTATGTTGGGTTGAGTCAGCAAGAGCGTTATTGTTAGTCTCTGCGTGTTTGTGGAAAGGTCAGAATCAGTGGCTTATTTAGACCCCGAAATGCGCCACGGCTTAAATCACACGCCTGGCACTGCGCTATAATGGATTGTGTAATGAAGTTGGCATTTTCATAAAGTTTTTTTTTTCCGTCTGTTATTGAACCAGCCCTCTTAAGTTAATTTCAGCAGATGGGTTTGCTTGCGCACTGAAAATCATTGGCATCGACGCATGAGGCCATAAACCTTTGCACCTTCCTAAATCTATTAAATTGCATCTTCTTGGCTGGAACAGAAAGGCACATCTGTGCACGGCTGAAAGCTTGTGTTTTATGACATGCTATAGTGGTTTTCCTGCTAATTAAATGAGAAAATGTTCATAAGCATGTGGTAGCTAATGCCTATTTTTGAATAATCCAGTTTACTTTACAAATAGCATTTGATTATTTTCTCTCTATTCAAAAATTTGTAAATCAAGAGCCGGCCCAAGCCTTTTGGGGGCCCTAAGCAGAATTTGATTTGGGGGCCCCCTCCCACTACGAGGAGTCACCTGTGCTTGGCGATTATTGACACAAATATCACACAATAATGATAAAAATTAATTAATAAATTGAGGTTATGTATTAATATACAAATAGCCTACTCAAATAAAAAAATTTTTTAACTTTTACTTTACTCTTTTACTAACTCTTTGAAACTTCTTAAAACAAACTGTCTCAAAACATATCAAATAAATGATTTGCTAAAATAATGACAAAATGGAGAAATCAGAAACATAATAATAGCAAGGGTTCTACAATGACAATTAGGCCTATTGTTGAAAACTGTAAAAATGTTATTATTTCTCAACTGTCTCAATACAGTGTAGCTGTCCTCAAAATAATTTTTTTAATTATTATTGTACCAGACTTTGTTGGATTGTACATGACAGAATCCAACAAAGTCTGTTACTACGGGTAATGATGTACTGGCGCTCGTTGTGTGTATGCAATGTGTTTTTCCCCTCGGGGCTTGCCGTAAATAGGAATGGGTCAATTGCTGCACAAAACATACCGTCAATAATCATGCAAACATACTTTTATATTGCTCTTTTTTTTCTCCTCCTCTGTCCTTTTCTTCTTTCTATTTTCGGCACCAGAGCGATACGTCCTTTTTTGTTACATGGCTTAACAATACCGTGACTATGCGCAGTTGCGCACCAATTGTCTATGCACGCGCGAGGTGTCTAGATTATGCGCATGACTTAAACGCTGGCAGACACAGCAGCAGTTGTAAGCAGGTATATTGATCATGAAATCAGAATTTTCTTGTCTTGAATTATTCATTCATTCATTTATGTCACTTGTTTAAGTCATCTAAAAAATTAAACCAAAAAAATAGATTTTTCGACTCCAAGCAGCCGCTTAGTTCGCTTATGCATCGGGCCGGCCCTGAGTATAATAACTCAATAGCTACTGTTGTTGTGCAGAATTTAAAGTGTAACTTCGCTGTTTTTCGACCTGCTTTGTTTACAATGTGTCAGTATACACTACCGGTCAAAAGTTTTAGATCAGTAAGATTTTTTATGTTTTTAAATGAAGTCTCTTCTGCTCACCAAGGCTGCAATTATTTGATAAAAAATACAAAAAAAACCCCTGTAATATTGTGAAATATTATTACAATTTAAAACAGCGGTTTTCTATGTGAATATATAGTGAAGTGTAATTTATTCCTGTGATCAAAGCTGAATTTACAGCATCATTACTCTTTACATCATTACAGTCTTCAGTGTCACATGATCCTTCAGAAATCATTCTAATATGCTGATTTTATGCTCAAAAAACATTCATTATTATTTTCAATGTTGAAAACAGTTGTGTACAATTTTTTTCCCCCAAAATTCTATGATGAATAGAAAGTTCAAAAGAACAGCGTTTATTTAAAATATAATCTTTTCTAACATTATAAATGTCTTTACTGTATAACTTTTGATCAGTTTAACTCATCCTTGATGAATAAAAGTATTTTCTAATTTATTTCCCCCAAAAATAAAAAATAAATTCTTACTGACCCCAAACTTTTGAATGGTAGTGATTAATGTTACAAAAGCTTTCCATTTCAGATCAATGCTGTTCTTTTGAACTTTCTATTCATCAAAGAATCCTGAAATAAAAATGTAAAAAACTGTTTTCAACACTGATAATAATCATAAATGTTTCTTGAGCATCATATTATAATAATTTCTGTAGGATCATGTGACACTGAAGACTGGAGTAATGATGATGATAAATTAAGCTTTGATCACAGGAATAAATTAGACTTCACTGTATATTCACATAGAAAACAGCTGTTTTAAATTGTAATAATATTTCACAATATTACTGGTTTTTTTTGTTGTTGTATTTTTTATCAAATAATTGCAGCCTTGGTGAGCAGAAGAGACTTCATTTAAAAACATGAAAAATCTTACTGATCTAAAACTTTTGACTGGTAGTGTATGTAAATAAACAATGTTTCCCAGCTAACAATTTATGATTCCCAGAACGTTCTAGGAACGTTAGTTTTTGGTTGCGGGAACGTTCCCTTAAGCTTTTGTTTAGGTTTTGGTTCCCATAGAAAGTTTTCTTAACGTTCAGGGAACGTTATAACCATGAGGAAACGTTCCCTAAACGTTCGTTTTTGGTTTGGTTCAAACTAACCTTAAACTAACGTTCCCTAACGTTCTGTGTTAGTGGGGTAACTCGTTCTCCATGTTACCTGGACCGAGAAATTCAAGTTTATTTGTCAGCAGAACATTTGTTTTGCTTTCGGGCGGGACGGACGTTTGAAATGTTAACTATAAACACAGAGGTTTTTTCATCATTTCCGTTGAAGCGTTCGCTCCGTAGTTATGACACACTGGATCCTTCACTGGAAACTGAACATAACTCACTCCCGCTAAACACTTACTCTTTGAATTCTTGCACCCGTGAACAATACAAGTCTAACAAATAAAAGTTTGCTAAGAAGTATTTCCTACTGGAGGGTCAGTCCTAGAGCTCTTCCTGGAAGATTGTAGGTAAAAAAAATCGTATCTAACTGAGACATCCATAAGATTATTTAGGCGCCAAGAAAACACCACAGGCGCAGTTATCAACATGGGGAAATCTCCAAACAGATGTGAAACTCTGACTGTTATTTCTATTTCTTATGCATTCCATTTTTATTCTTATGCATTTGTTTCCTTTTATGTACAGCACTTTGTTTATGAAATGTGCTATATAAACTAAACTAAAGCATGGTGGTATTTGACTCTGATAAGTGTGTATCCAGACAGACTAGTGGGAGTGGCCTTGGATGGCAACATGCCCAGTGCATTATGGGTGTTGAAGTTTTCCTACCTATTTGGCAGGAGGAAAGACAACAGCACTTTTTCTCTGTTTCCTCTAGTCAGGTATAGCAGGTTTTTTCACCTTTCTACTGCATAGGCAGCCAAGTTTTACTGAAAGTGCATTTTGCCAGTGTGAAGTACCTCTTTAACGTCATCATAACCACAGTCTCAGATACATGTACTCGTCGGCCCTCGGGGGCCTCGTTCTCAGACGCTGCCCGCGGCACACGGGTTCAGGTTGAAGAGCGCCGGCTCTCAGATGCTGTGGTGGAGGTGGAAACCTCGTGAGGATGAGAGCGAGGACGCGTGGGCGAGAGGCCATGGGTGCCACTTAACTATTCCAACCGTTGATTTCCTCCATGAGCAGAATTAAGAGTGTGATAATGGACTCAGAGCACAAAACAGACAGCAAGCTCATTAGACAGAACCACACACACACACACACACACACACACACACACACACACACACACACACACACACACACATGTTGGTTCAACAGCATTATGAGGACTCTCCATAGGCGTAATGGTTTTTATACTGTACAAACTATATATTCTATCCCCTTACACACACACACACACACACACTGCCCCTATCCCTAAACCTACCCATCACAGGAGACATGCTGCATTTAAATTTTTTTAATAAAACATTGTTTTTTATGTTTTTTAAGCCATTTGATTTATGAGGACTTTTGAAGTGTCCTCATAAACCACCCATAAGTTGTAATACCAGTGTAATACACATGTCATTATACAAATTTGTGTCCTCATAAATCACATAAACCAACACACACACACACACACTCACACACACACTGCCCCATCCCTAACCCTACCCATCACAACACACACACACACACACACAGACATCTGCATTTTTACATTTTTAATAAAACATTGTTTTTTTAATGTTTTTGAACATAATAAAATGTCCCATATCATATCACTCATGAAATGTCCTCATGAACCACGTTTAAGTTGTAATACCAGTGTAATATGCATGTAATTATACAAATTTGTGTCCTCATAAATCACATAAACAAACACACACACACACACACACACACACACACAGTATAACACGGGTTTATATGGGTAAAGTTCAGGCCCACTCTTTAAATTTCCTTCCTAGCAAAGGTCACAACACTCAAAGGTTGTCAAATATTGTTTTTTGGCTATGAAATTTAATAATCAAGGTGCATTTCATGACAGCTCATATTTTTTCAAGCTGGCATCGAGCTCACATGGTACGTTCTGGCAAGGTTCTCTCAAAGTTATCAACAAACGTTCTTCCAGTAACATTAATAGAAGGTCTGTTACAAGATTTATGGTTTTTAATACTATTCTTAAAATTGTTAGCACAAAAAACATTTATGTATTGTTCATGAAATGTTTTAGTTGGACAAAATTAAGTGAGTTTATACTTAAGACAAGAAACAAATATCTGCCAGTGGGGTCATTTAAAAAAAGTTAATTCAAAAGGAAAACAAGTTTTATTTTTCTGACCCCATTGGCAGATATTTGTTGTTGGTTTAAGCATAAAGTCACTTAATTTGTATGCTTTATTTTTTAAGTAAACACATCATTTTGCTTCTCAAGTAATTTCTTATTGTAAGGATGTTTAGATGTTTTACTGAAAAACAAGACAAAAATCTTTTCTTTTTTTTTTTGCTGTGTACACGCACCAATATGCCATCCCATAATAAAACATACATTTAAATAAATACATTTAACAGGATTTTTTTTTTTTTTACAGTGATGGTCACACAATACTGATTCTGACCGATTCAAAATAATACCATGTTTTTTACAACACATCTATTTCCAAAGCAGCTTTACAGAATAGAGCCTTACAAACCTTTAAAATATTACTATATATATGATATATAACCTTAAAACTTATCTTTTTGCTACTTGTTTCCCTTGATTTCTATGTTTATGTACCATTATCTCAATTTATTTTTATTGTTTCTATGTCATGTTTCTATGTCATGTTTATTTGTACTTTATTGTAAAGTGACCTTATTCTGAAAGGCGCTATATAAATAAAATAAACATATTAGTACTATTCCTTTAAACATGCGAATGAGCAATAGATATTAGATGCATGCACACACAGTCGAAGTGCTCGGCATTGTTTGTACTTGGACGTCCGTTTGGAGCAGTGAATCCAGAGCACTTTGGAGTGTGTTTTGACTGCTAGCGTAGCGTCGTAGCTGCCCACAGTTAAGCCCATTGGGACGAAGCAGATGAGTGTGAAATCTGGTGCCTGGCTGAAAATGACAGAGAGTGCAGGAAGCTTCTTCAGAGACTGCGGGTAAACAACACCTCTTGCATTGACAGTGGCGATTTGTAGATGGAGTAGCCTGAATTGTGCTCTCATTTTTGCTTTATGGGTCAGGCCAGACTTCACGGCGTGTGGGATTGAAGGCTTAGAACTTCTCCCCTGTAAATTTTTAATTGCTT
>JAULUF010000009.1:55600000-55620000 GCA_031834385.1 Semotilus atromaculatus
TACAATATACTACAAATAAAGGATTAGTTTTTTGCATAAAAAAGGGAAAAGTCTAATTAAAACAATAAATCATTATGTTTTTAGTCTAAAATTGTTATTATTTATATTATATATTTTACTATTTGTATTTGTCAGAATTAAAAAATAATTTTTTTGTATAAAAAAGGAGGTTTAATACAAAATAATAAATCTGATATGTTGGAGTTGTGCATCATTTAAAGTTGAATTTACATTTATTTATTTATTTTTAGTCTAATTTTTTTTAATATTTACATCACAGATTTATATGAACAATCAATTATTCAGATTTATTTAATTAATTAATGTGTTTTTTTTCTTTTTTTTTTTTTTCTTCAATGATACCTGGAAATACAACTATAGATCGCTCTTTGAAAGCCATGAATGCACACCGTTTTTGTGGGCTAAAGTTGAGTTGCTTGGCTCTTTTTTCAAATGCATCACTGGCCTGATTCCCTGGCCATTTTTCACTCTTCACTCAGATACTTTAGACCGAATTAAAGTTGCTATACCTTAAAGACTGTTTGTATCTACATACTTTATATGCAAATGACCTTTGTTCTTGTCCGGCAAACGCCTAGCTGGATGGGTCTTGATTTTGTCATGCTGTTGACTGCAATGGTCTCGACCTGCAACCCTGTTGAAAAGGTATATCAGAAAGGGAGATTGTTTTCCCAGCATGCTCCTCCATTGACTACGGTGAGGGTAATGGACAGGGGCATTATTCTGAGTGCATATAATAGTTTTAAGCACATAGTAATTGGGTGTGTATTGAGGTCCTGGTGGGAAGCGTGCTGTGAGTAATGCCCTCGGGAACGACAGAAGTCACAGCGCTGCTGCGCTTCTATAAATCCCATTTCCATTTCTGTAATGACAAGTCGTGCCGCCTGCGCCCCATTCTCCTGTACTCACACCGTAAATTTCCCCACCTCACCGCTCTCACGCTCTACAGAAGAGAGAGAGCAAGAGAACAGTTTTCTTTGAATGTTTTTTAATGCTTCCCCCGTTTAACCCACTGACGTGCTTGTGCCACGTCGAGGTTTGTGTGTCGGGTTTGTAATTCACTAAATGACCCACATTGCTCTTGTGTGTCATGGGAGGTTAAGGTGAATATTTAGTTTTTTTCGTACAGTTCAATATATTGCAAGCTTTTCTATCATGCATTTGTATTTTTACAACTCATGTAATTGAGAATTGTAATTATGTATGCATAATACTGAATAACCCGTTTGACGTTTCGACCCATGCAACAAAATGTTTGGGACAATTTAGCAAAGCTGCTCATGCATTAACAAAGGTAAATGGGATGCTGGCTGTTAAGCTCAAAGCACCAATATAAAAATCATAACAATTGTCCTTCTGAAGTCATACAATGGCGTTGCATAATGAACAATACGAAATAGGCTGAAAATCTCTTGCATTCAATTCAAAACATTCAGAAGCATTGAAAGATGCATAAAAAACAATGAAGTTTGATGCATCCTGAGGCACAAGTTTAAATGTGTTCAAATGACATTTAAGAGCGTCCGCAGAAAGTGTTTTTAACTACTAATCAAAAAAGCATCTTTTATGTGGTTTTTATGGTTTTTTTTTAGTGCTTGACAGCATTCATTCCTCATTCACTTTTTATTGTATGGAAAAGAGCAGGACGAACATTTTGTGATTGAGAACGTTTTTTGGGGTGAAATTTTGCTTTGATACTTGTATGAAAATGCATTGCATTGCACATGAAACTGATGTCCTTGCATGGCATCTTCTAATAGTGTCAAACTAATACAAAAATCATCTGAAGTCCCTCCATTTTGCATGCAGCCTTCAGTAAAGTGTTCGCAGGCTCTCTGTTCCCTAGTTCCCCAACATGCGATCCGCCGGCCCTGTCCCGGGGCAGGGTGCTATCATCCGCGTATGGACTAATTGAGCCCCCGGGATCCCTCTCCAGCCCGCTCTTCACACAGTCACTAAAGACTCACTCTTGTTTGTGACCAGATAAGTGCACTATTAGAAGCAAGTATTATTCTTGCAACTGGGGATCTGATAAGATCTCCTCCGCCTCCCAGGGGAGACGTCTCTGTCTCAGTCTCAGCGCAAGAAATCATCTTATAAAAAGTGTATTTTTGTGTGGGAAGGAGCGAGTGGGTGGCGGATGAACCCCCAACCGGCTCACGCTTCCGTGTGACGGAGGTGACAGCTTTTTTCTCCACGTGTAAAGCCTGAAATTACCCATCTGCGATTTGCACCCAAGACTCACACACTCCTCTGTCAGAGCACCTGCTAATCAAAATCTGCAGTCGCAGCGAAACGATAAATACCTGCTTCGCGCCCACTCCACTCACTGCCTCTCCTTCCATTGTCCGTGAGCGCGCAGCTGCTCGTTTGTACGCAATAATGAAATGTTTTGATGGAGATTTTGGCAATGCATGCATTTTCACAGTGTAGGTGTTGTGCATTAAAGCATGTCTTTAGATGCCTGACATATGTGGCCGTGGAGCTGTTTGACGTCCTAGTGCGAAGCGATTAACCTCGCACTGCTAATGTTATCTCTGCGGGAGCGCGTGTGGCACGCGGGAAATAGCATGCATTTAAAGTTCATCTGACCCCATCAAAACCTGCATGTAGGCATCAAAATAAACAGTGTTTCAGGTGTGCATTTGAATAAAAGTGCTTAAGCAGTTTACACGGCAAAGTAGTTTTTATTCGACATGAAATCAAAATGAACTATAGGCCTCCTTCTTTAGTGGTATTGTGCACAATTCATACATTATTCCAAAAAGACAAACTATATCTTTAAATTAAGCTGATGTCATCAATCTCTCTTATTATTTTAACCACTTGACACTTTTCCCCATCCAATTAGTTCCCAATAGATACTGTAAAACCATGTGCTGTCCTATACGTTTTTCTTTTTCTAGTTGATTTTCCCATTTAAAGAAGTAACACATTGTAGAAGAGAAATCCTGATGCTCAATATGGTGGTTGTAGGAAAAGAATCCTCCCTTCAAATCCTGTCAGAATGATCATATTTACAGGGATTTTTTCTGATCGGTTTGTTCATTACTTAGAGATAAGTTCTGAGAACTTGAGAATGCATTTTGTGCACTGTGCAAAAAACAAACTACAAATGCTTTCCTAGAAGAACAGCTTGTCAGAAATACTAATTTAGCTTGTTTATGAGGTGACAGACCTGCGCTACCAAACTGCATTTCCCATCTTTCTCTGTGGCAGCAGGAGAATTACAAAATACCAGATCACTGAGCGTCGCCTAATGTACTTTGCGTTTCATTTTATTCCATTAGCATTAAAAAGCTTCTTGAATTTGTCAATAAGTGAAAGTAAAATTTTAAATTGTCACGTCCATTTTCTTCAATCACATCGTGCAAAACTCATAAACAGGAACTTCCCAATCACTCTATTGGCAAAGATTGCCAGTTTTTCAACCTGCTTTTGAGCTATTTGTTGTCAGATTTCATTAGGTATTTGATAAATGTTGTAAGTGTTTTTTGAGATTTAGACAGGAGTTGTACTTGCATGGTTTATATGAGAATAGCTTCCCCAATGCTAAGATTGCCACAGAGTAACTGTTATAAATTCATCTCTAAGCTTAAAAACACAAGTTTGCACAATATTAGTTTGTGTGTGTGTGTATTTGTAGGACCATTTTGAGATTTAGACCATTGGAGAGAAGACATTTAGGCTGGTCTTCACTTCCTGAGACCCCTTTAAAGGCCTGTTTGAGGGTCAAGACTTTATTTGAGGGATTAGGGTATAGTTAGTTTAAGGGCTGGTTTAGGGTAAGGGTTCAGGTGTGATGGGTAGGGTTAAGCCCTAAGTATACTTCATTTTGTTTATGTTGTTTATGAGGACACATTCACTCCTAATAGTTTCACGAGGCGCACGTCTAAACACCATTCTGGTGACGAAAGTTGCATCACATGCACTAAAAACCGAAGTATACTTTGGGCTTTAGGGTAAAGAGCTAGAAATTGCATTGTCAAGTCAAGTCAGCTTTATTTATATAGCGCTTTTTACAATACAGATAGTTTCAAAGCAGCTTTACAGAGATAACAGGACATTTTTGAGAGTTTGTTTCTGCTGTACAGCAGATCTAGAAGAAAATAGCGTCATAGTCCATCTTCAGTGAAGGTTAATTTTCGTTGTAAAAAAGTTATTAATTTACTATATATATATAGCAACTCCGGAGAAAACAGTGACGTCATCACCCAACTTCAGTTCTCTAATAATGGTGTTAATGCAGACAGATCAATATTGTTGAATATTAAATGTCTAAGCAAGCTAAAAGCCAAAGGTGACAGTGGCAAGGAAACGAAACTCCATCAGTGACTGAATGAAGAAAAAGCCTTGGGAGAAATCAGACTCAGTCGCTCATTCTCCTGGCTAACGATTGATCAGTGTGTGATTATGATTCAGGCGTCATTACAGGTCAGAGGTCAGATTGCATCTGAACGTATTTATCCAGTTCATCTGGTTGAAGATCGGACTCAATTCATTAATTGTGTCAATGAATGTCCTCACAAAGATAGAAGTACAAGAATGTGTTTCTTACATGAACTTGGACTTAATTAGCCTGACTTCGTCATACTCATATTCTAGTCAGAATGTGAGTCTGATGCTCCATAGGGCTTTGATCATGAACCAGGAAAAAAAAAAACTCTGCACTCAATTGGATAGACCTATCAGCATACAACTCCAACCGGTACAAGAACGCGAAAAAGCATGACAGAGGTGTAATAAGCTTGTTTTATTAAATTTTTTACTTCTTATGACATGACTATGAGAATAACCTTGATTGCAAGAGTCGTGTTTAAAATACAGTGTGATTAACACACGTGCATTCCCACACTAACGTTACCTACAATGGTTAAACAATATTAGTCATATTTTCCGATATGGTAGCCTTGTGTGTATCCTGGAAGCCATCCCGATTTTGAGTCAGGCTATAAGTAGTGTGAGCAAATGTCATCTTTGTTGTAAACCAGTTCAACCCAAGCGCTCTTTGATGACGTGATGATTACGTAACTGCAGATCATCTGTCCATCATCGTATAAAGCCCGCCCTGGCAATTTGATTGGCCCAACCATTTCTGAACCGATCATAATTACTCCTCAAAGGATCGAGTCCAGACCGAACTTCCCGACCAAAAAATGTTGTGGGCGGGATTCGGGCTGGCATCCAGGCTAGGACTTAATATCATGTTGACACAAACTGATAATACCGTAAAACTTCAAATAATAGCTGAGTCCCAAATAGACGATTGTTTTTAATTGTACAGTACAATCATAACATAGTACAGACATTATCTTATTTTCATAATGTAACATAACAATATTGCTGGCCATACACTGAGAAAGTGTGCGATACCTCGAGCTGTCCTAGACGCGCGTCTCGTCCGGTGTGCGACCCCCTTAATTCTTGCATTAACTTTGTTAAACACATTCGAATTATAAATAAAACGTAATATAATGTGGGAACCTCCTACTGTCATGCTTTCCGTCTATCCGCCTATGCTATTTGGATCGTTATCTTTAGACTTAACGTTACACTCAATGAACAACATCTCAACACTAAATTAAAGGCCTGTCTCATATAGACGCCTGTCTCAAATACAAGCCGGTGCAGTTCGGCGATTTGGGAAAATAAAAGCCCGGGCTATTATTAGAAGTTTTACGGTATTCTTCGTACAGAAATGGCAGCACACGCTTCTATATCATCCCAGACTGAAGTGCCAAAGAACTGTTTTTCAGGTTGTTTCCAATTAACCGTCATCTGATGGAGTCGCAGAAGACACTTTCATGTTACGACGCCCCTCGGCACCTCTTCCTAATGTTACAGTACATTACCGCAATCCCAGGATGCAATGGGGCTGTGCAATGCAGCAAAAAGGTGTTTTGCTTCCTCTCCGTTCAGCGGGGCGACCTGAGTGTTGCAAAAGATTAATTTTTACATAACAGATGACTTCTCTCTTATGGATTATTTCACCCCGGTTCTTATGACTTGTTAATTGGTGTAGCGTTTATCAGGCGCACGCTCGTGATACATATTGAGCTGAAATATATTTATGAACTAGGTTGTGATCACGTCCCTTTACTCCTGTGAATTGAATAATTTAAAAGTGCAAAAAGTATTTTCTTTGCATGTTTTTGCATCTCAGCTATACTTTTATTCCCTGGGAACACATAAACTGGTGAAATGTATATCTTGAATGCATTGTGAGTCACTTTAGATAAAAGCGGCAAGAGAACAGAAATATAAATATGCAATATTTATTTCATCTTATTTATTTTTTTGATTGATTTTTTTATTGCTGCATTCTAAATACTGCTTCACACACTATTATAAGAAGCGTTCCTTACCTCTTACAAGCGATTCGAGTGAATTTTTTTTCAGTCATCTGTCACATGTGACTTATTGCTTATTGTATAACTTTAAGAGGATTCTCAGGTGAGTCATCTAATTAGTTATGTATTGGCTGAGAAAAAAAAAAAATTCTAAACGCTTCTGGTGTTAAACTGTGAAATGTTCAGTGCTGATGTGACATCTCATCTGTTCTGTTTTAACACATCACCGTACATTGATTAAGAAATGTGTGGAAGAAGGGAGTGTGAGAGAGAATGAGATAAAGCATTAAAGGAAGTGTTTCAATCGGTGTCTGTATGAAAGAGGAGTGTGTGTGTGTGAATGAAATGTGCTGTAACTGCACTGTGATATCACTTCTGCTCTTTCAGGAACTCAGGAACCTTATTTTTTTTATGACCTAAAATTTTCCTCCTTTAGAAGAATAGACACAAATGAGACTATTGTTGACTGGTAGCATAGCTTTGATTTGTTCTTGGAGTTATTTGATTTTTTTTTTTTTAAATTGAGATCTCTGACTTTTGCATACTTAAAGGATTAGTTCACTTTTTAAAAAACTTTTTCTGATAATTTTCTCACCCCCATGTCATCCAAGATGTCCATGTCTTTCTTTCTTCAGTCGAAAAGAAATGAAGGTTTTTGATGAAAACATTCCAGGATTTTTCTCCATATAATGGACTTCAACAGGACCCAAACGGTTCAAGGTCCAAATGACAGTTTCAGTGCAGCTTCAAAGGGCTTTAAACGACACCAGACGATGAATAAGGGTCTTATCTAGCAAAACGATCGGTTGTTTCTAAAAGAAATAAAAAAGTTTAAGTTTTATTAGCACAAATGCTCGGCTTGCTCTGTTTTCCTGTTCGAACTCGTTCATCAAAATGAACAAATCTTTTTTTGAGTCATTTCATTCATTCAACGAACATAATGAACGAAATGACTCGAAAAAAAGATTCGTTCATTTTGATGAACGAGTTCGAACAGGAGAGTCACGACCGCGGATCACAGAAGAGAGCAAGGCATATAACTTCGTTTTTTATTTATTTATTTTAGAAATAACCGATCGTTTTGCTAGATAAGACCCTTATTCATCGTCTGGTGTCGTTAAAAGCCCTTTGAAGCTGCACTGAAACTGTCATTTGGACCTTGGACGGTTTGGCTACCAGTAAAGTACATTATATGGAGAAAAATCCTAGAATGTTTTCATCAAAAACCTTCATTTCTTTTCGACTGAAGAAAGAAAGACATGGACATCTTGGATGACATGGGGGTGAGGAAATTATCAGCAAAAGTTTTTTAAAAAGTGAATTAATCCTTTAAGTATCCTGAAGAACTGAGCACAGTTTGAGACACTATTGGGCCCTAAGGAGACACATTTAAAGAAGAGACACTAAATCATAATTATGAGAAAAAAAGCACAAATAAATTATACTAAATCATAATTATGAGAGTTTAAATCATAATTATGAGATACAAAGTCATAATTGAGATACTAATTAATGATGGACATAAAGTTCTAAATATGAGATGAAAAGTTTAAATTATGAGACTAAGTCATAATTATGTGATCAAAGTCATAATTGACATAAAATGCCTATTATGGGACACTAAATCATAATTATGATATAAAAAGTCAAAGTTGAGAGACTGTCATAATTGAAAAAGTTGAAAGAGTCATAATGTTCGACTTTTGATCTCATATTTATGACTTAGTATCTCATAATTTCTGCTCACAAAACATACTCTTTTTTTTTTTCTAATGTGTCTGAAATGGGCTTCTATACATCTGTGATTCATTTCTTTTTTTGGTGATGGAACCAATAGTCATTTGATGTGTTGAGAGTGGATGAAACTGCAGGAAATGAGGCCATGCTTTATAGTCGAGAGATCATAATAAATGAAATCATTATCATGAGTGCCATAACCTTAATTTAATGACCTCATCCAGCATGACATCTGCTCGGCTTTGATGACTGTCTCCACGATTGAAGTTGAACCGAAGATTACCTTGCTCCGATGTGTGTGTGGGCGCGTTATTCCTTCCACCTTCGACGACGGGTAAAATGATGGAAATCAAACCAAATGGAGTGTGAAAGAAGTGTGTGGGTCGGTTGTCATAACCAACGGTCTGTCGAAGTATAACCTGTTCACTCAGACGAAACCGCCTTCGTCCGCAACACAAACCACAGGCTTAACCAATTAAGTTTTGATTTATCCATCTTTTCTTTAGCTCATATTACTCACTTCGAAGATACTGGTTTCAGAGTCAAGTGGGTTAACTATGATCTCTACACTCTTAGAAAAAAGGGTTCATTGAGTTCTATATAGACCATAGGGTTCTTTACTCAACTCCAAAGAACCTTTTATGCTAAAAAGGTTTTATAATGATTTCTTTTGGCACAAAGGGTCTTTATAGGCTATTATTCATTCATATATTACATTATTCTGCAACTTTTTTGTAGTTGTAATTAAATTATTGTTTATTAATCTGTTGTAGTAACTTAATATCAAATTTTAATCATGCTGATTTTTGGAGGAGAAAAACTGAAATGGCACTCTTCGTGTGATATTGATTAACTACATAAAATGATATAAATATAAACATTTTCTAACCCCCATATCTTGAATCATTCACATGCATTCATAAATACATTTTAGGGTCTTGATGTTGGTCAATAATATGAAATATTTAATCCGGAAAGGACAAAACAAATGATAATGAATGAACCCCTAAAAGGTTCCATACAGAACCTTTTTCCTGGTTACAAAGAACCCTAAAGGGTTCTTTTTATTGAACTCTTAAACAGGGTTCCGTATAGAACCTTTTAGGGGTTCCAAATACGTAGCGCCGATAGAACCTTTTAAGGTTCTATATAGAACCTTTTCTTCTAAGAGTGTGGGCTTTTAACTATGATCTCTAGGGGTTTGTCTTGCTGGTCGAGTGCAGATTTGTGTGTCTCAGAGTCATCACGTCTGGACCTCTGAACCGCCGCAGACGCGACTCATTTGAAGTGTTTTTGTGAGGTCGGCAAGGCGTGAGCCGCAGAACTGGAGGCACTAATGCTTGAAATGTATTTTCTGAGAGTAAGAAGAGTGTCTCTCAGCCTCGGATGATGCCTTTGCTCCTGCAACCATGAAATTTTCTGACAATAGCAATTTTTGGCAAACTTTTTGTGCCTCTCGCCTAATAAAACAACACCTTTGTGTTCAGCACAGACGAATGGGCATCTCTTGTGCATCTCCAGAAAATTCATTCTCATTATTTGGTGTTTTTTTCTTTTTCTTTGTATATTTTCTGAGTGCTGCATTTACAGACTGAATATGCGTGCAAGTTGTTTATGGGTTTTGTTGACCTGTCGACGTGCAGAATCCAGTGTTTGACCTGTGGTGTTCAGTTGTGTACAAACACTACCGTTCGAAAGTTTGGGGTGTTTCTTGAAGGAAATTAATACTTGCAAGGATGCATTAAATTGATTTAAAGACATTTCTAATGTTACAAAAGATGTCTATTTCAGATAAATGCTGTTTTATTAACTTTCTATTCATCAAAGAATCCTGGAAAAGCATATCACAGTTTCCAGAAAAATATGAAGCAGCACGACTCTTTCAACATTGATGATAATCAGAAATGTTTATTGAGCAACAAATCAGCATATTAGAATGATTATAATCAGTCAAGAGATTAAAAGTAAAAGATATGAGATTCTGTCATAATTATGAGATACTTTAATAATGTAAATTATGTAAAATTTCATAATTATTACATATGAGATAAAAAGTTGAAATTTAGATTAGTTATGTAAATTGTGTTTACATAATTATGAGATATTAATAATTTACATAAGTTGACATTGAGATCATAGTAATTATGTATTAAGTCGTAATTATGAGATTATGAGAAAGTTGAAATTGTGAGATATTTTTATGACAAAAAGTCAAAATCACGAGACACTAAGTCATAATTATGAGATATTAAAGATGACAAGTATAAAATGACATGTCATAATTATGAATAAAAAAAATCTAAATTGAGATACTAAATCAGAAATATGAGATACTAAGCTATAATTATGACATAAAATGTCGAAATTGAGATACAAAGTCATAATTATGAGATAGGCTTATTAATGATTTACATCATGACAGTGAAGACTGGAGTAATGATGCTGAAAATTCAGCTTTGATCACAGGAATAAATTACATTTTTAAAAATATTAAAATAGAAAACAGTTCTTTTAGATTGTAATAATATTTCACAATATTTCTTTTTTTTTTAAATCAAATTAATACATCCTTGGTGTACATAAATCATAAAAAAAAATCTTTTGAACGGTAGTTTATAACTCAAGACTTCTTTAGGCTTACAGTCATTTACGACGAAGAGTTTTCGAGGCGAGTCGAGATATTAAGAAGACACTCATCCTGTGACTCTCACTGGGATGTTTTTCATACGCGTGTGTATGAATGCACTGACGCATGCTAACAGCGTGAGGAAGCGTAGCATGTGTTTGTGTGGGAAGGTGGCAGAAGAGGCGAGTTGTGTGTCTATAAATGCGTGGCGTGTGTGCATGTTAATCCTAATGATGGCGGACCTGTACGTGTAAAGGTGACTGACACTGCTTGATAACTGTGACAATGTTGTGTGTGACACATCGGCTAATTTCTGTCTGCAGCAGTCGCTTAATTACTAATAATTACAGGGTCCAGTCGCAGGGAGATTGTAGACTGCGCGTTACTTCATTAGTTATAGCAAGGTCAGAGATAGCGTTTTGATTGCAACAAAATCACAGTCACTATAACAGCTTATTTTGACCATAGACTGACCCATTTAAAGTGACCAATCACAGGTCATTGTGTTTTTGCATGACCTGATTGTATCCGACTGGGATTCTTCTGTGAAATGTATGCATTTAGTTGAGAAATTCCTTGTGTTCAATATAAGTCAAGCAGATGGGACGGTCAGAGACTGGACATCTCTTGCTAAAAGTCTTGTTTTTGTGGGGAAAATAAGTGGACTTGGTTTTAGCAAACAGCAGCTGAGCGTTTCTGACCTCGACAGGGCGATGAGTGAATAAATAAGTCAATTATTAATGAGATCAAATCCCAGTAAATGCAACAAATCACTGCACTCCGACTGTTTCAGGTATTGTTATAGTATCACCGTGATTCATTATATTTCAGGAATACCGCTTGTCAGATGATTGATTTAACGATAATATGGTATTATATATATTTATATATATTGATATTAAATAGTGGTTAATACCAAATAAATATCAACAGTGTGTCATATATTGATTGGATTGTGAAGGCAAACTTTTTATTCAGACTGAATTCAGTTGTATAGGCCTAAAGATGTTACCTGTAATTAAATCTGCAGAATAATGTCTGTCGCTGACGCATTAAGATGTGTGAATCCCCAGGCGTCTCACATTCTCACTGAAACACTTATTATTCACAGCAGCGCTAAAGTCTTCTTTAGCTTCTTTCAGTGTTTCACAAAAAAATGCAGTATTTTTGGAGTTTTTGAAATGCAAAAATGCACCACTTTTAGTTTTTTAAGAACTGTTAATACCTAAATGTTTTATATATATATATATATATATATATATAGGCAGGTAAGATTTTTTATGTTTTTAAAATAAGTCTCTTCTGCTCACCAAGGCTGCAATTATTTGATAAAAAATACAAAAAAAACCAGTAATATTGTGAAATATTATTACAATTTAAAACCGCGGTTTTCTATGTGAATATACAGTGAAGTGTAATTTATTCCTGTGATCAAAGCTGAATTTACAGCATCATTACTCCAGTCTTCAGTGTCACATGATCCTTCAGAAATCATTCTAATATGATGATTTGATGCTCAAGAAACATTTATGATTATTATCAGTGTTGAAAACAGTTTTTTACATTTTTATTTCATGATGCTATGATGAATAGAAACTAAAAAAGATCAGCATTTATCTGAAATCTAAAGCTTTTGTAACATTACCCTTCAAAAGTTTGGGGTCAGTAAGAATTTAAATTTTATTTTTTGGGGAAAGAAATATAATAAATCAATACTTTTATTCATCAAGGATGAGTTAAACTGATCAAAAGTTACAGTAAAGACATTTATATTGTTAGAAAATATTCTATTTTAAATAAACGCTGTTCTTTTGAACTTTCTATTCATCAAAGAATTTTGAAAAATAAATTGTACACAACTGTTTTCAACATTGAAAATAATAATGAATGTTTTTTGAGCATCAAATCATCATATTAGAATGATTTCTGAAGGATCATGTGACACTGAAGACTGGAGTAATGATGATGATAAATTCAGCTTTGATCACAGGAATAAATTACACTTTACTGTATATTCACATAGAAAACCGCTGTTTTAAATTGTAATAATATTTCACAATATTACTGTGTTTTTTTTTTTTTTTGATCAAATAATTGCAGCCTTGGTGAGCAGAAGAGACTTAAAAAATAAAAAATCTTACCGATCTAAAACTTTTGCACAGTACTGTATATATATATATATACACTCACCGGCCACTTTATTAGGTACACCTGTCCAACTGCTCGTTAACACTTAATTTCTAAGCAGCCAATCACATGGCGGCAACTCAGTGCATTTAGGTATGTAGACATGGTCAAGACAATCTCCTGCAGTTCAAACCGAGCATCAGTATGGGGAAGAAAGGTGATTTGAGTGACTTTGAACGTGGCATGATTGTTGGTGCCAGAAGGGCTGGTCTGAGTATTTCAGAAACTGCTAATCTACTGGGATTTTCACGCACAACCATCTCTAGGGTTTACAGAGAATGGTCCGAAAAAGAAAAAACATCCAGTGAGCGGCAGTTCTGTGGGCGGAAATGCCTTGTTGATGCCAGAGGTCAGAGGAGAATGGCCAGACTGGTTCGAGCTGATAGAAGGGCAACAGTGACTCAAATAACCACCCGTTACAACCAAGGTGGGCAGAAGAGCATCTCTGAACGCACAGTACGTCGAACTTTGAGGCAGATGGGCTACAGCAGCAGAAGACCACACCGGGTGCCACTCCTTTCAGCTAAGAACAGGAAACTGAGGCTACAATTTGCACAAGCTCATCGAAATTGGACAATAGAAGATTGGAAAAACGTTGCCTGGTCTGATGAGTCTCGATTTCTGCTGCGACATTCGGATGGTAGGGTCAGAATTTGGCGTCTACAACATGAAAGCATGGATCCATCCTGCCTTGTATCAACGGTTCAGGCTGGTGGTGGTGGTGTCATGGTGTGGGGAATATTTTCTTGGCACTCTTTGGGCCCCTTGGTACCAATTGAGCATCGTTGCAACGCCACAGCCTACCTGAGTATTGTTGCTGACCATGTCCATCCCTTTATGACCACAATGTACCCAACTTCTGATGGCTACTTTCAGCAGGATAATGCGCCATGTCATAAAGCTGGAATCATCTCAGACTGGTTTCTTGAACATGACAATGAGTTCGCTGTACTCAAATGGCCTCCACAGTCACCAGATCTCAATCCAATAGAGCATCTTTGGGATGTGGTGGAACGGGAGATTCGCATCATGGATGTGCAGCCGACAAATCTGCGGCAACTGTGTGATGCCATCATGTCAATATGGACCAAACTCCCTGAGGAATGCTTCCAGCACCTTGTTGAATCTATGCCACGAAGAATTGAGGCAGTTCTGAAGGCAAAAGGGGGTCCAACCCGTTACTAGCATGGGGTACCTAATAAAGTGGCCGGTGAGTGTATATATATAATATATTGACTGGTATCCTGCTCTGTCTGAATTTAGGCCGTTGATTTCTTGTAGCAGAGTTTGGAAAGTTCTGGAAAGCTTTTCCTGTCTGAAAAGAGACAGAAGCGCATCACTCCTCTGCGATTAGGGAGCTTTCCCGAGATCTGGTGGTTCGTCTGTGTTCACATGCTCTGACCTTCAAAGGTAACGGAGAAAACCCGGATCTCAAAGTGCCACGGGCAAAGATTGGGCACGAAAGGGGAAGAATGAGAGGAAGAAAAGGAGAAGAGAGTTTAAAGAGCATAGAGCAATGCAATCAGGGGTAGTTGAGAAATGATTAACCCCTGAGGGCCAGGAGCGCAATCCTTCTCCAATTCCTGACAACATTAATTGGCTGTTCACATTAAATACACGGGATGATGGGAAAAGATGCCTGTTGGCTCTCTGTCTGTCTGTCTATCTGTCTATCTATCTATCTATCTATCTATCTATCTATCTATCTATCTATCTATCTATCTATCTATCTGTCTGTCTGTCTGTCTATCTGTCTATCTGTCTGTCTGTCTGTCTGTCTGTCTATCTATCTATCTATCTATCTATCTATCTATCTATCTATCTATCTATCTATCTATCTATCTGTCTGTCTGTCTGTCTGTCTGTCTGTCTGTCTGTCTGTCTGTCTGTCTGTCTGTCTGTCTGTCTCTCTATCTATCTATCTATCTATCTATCTATCTATCTATCTATCTATCTATCTATCTATCTGTCTATCTGTCTATCTGTCTATCTGTCTATCTGTCTATCTGTCTATCTGTCTATCTGTCTGTCTGTCTGTCTGTCTGTCTGTCTGTCTATCTGTCTGTCTGTCTGTCTGTCTGTCTATCTGTCTGTCTATCTGTCTGTCCAAAGACCAAATGCAATACAATATGCAAATATTATGATGACGTCAACACTGTTACATTTTGAGTGCTAAACATTCTATTAAAGGATTAGTTCACTTTTTAAAAAACGTTTGCTGATAATTTACTCACCCCCATGTCATCCAAGATGAAAAGGTCACGCTTCTGTCCTGACGAAAAGTTTCTTTTAGCCTTTTTAATATTAAAACACCCAGGATACGCACACGAAATGGGCATTTTAAACGATAAACTGACACAAAGACATTTGAATATGTGTATATGGTCCTCCTTCCTCACATTCGTAAACACTGACTCGGTACTTCCGCCGACGCGTGACCTTTTCAACGTAATTGCGTATTACGTGTGTCACAAACGCGCATCACAGAACAGAGCAAGGCGAGCATTTGTGCTTATAAAACTTAAACTTTTTTATTTATTTGTGAAATGCCGATGGTTTGTCTAGATAAGACCCTTATTCATCATCTGGTGTCGTTTAAAGCCCTTTGAAGCTGCACTGAAACTGTCATTTGGACCTTGAACCGTTTGGGTCCTGTTGAAGTCCATTATATGGAGAAAAATCCTGGAATGTTTTCATCAAAAACCTTCATTTCTTTTCGACTGAAGAAAGAAAGACATGGACATCTTGGATGACATGGGGGTGAGGAAATTATCAGCAAAAACATTTTTAAAGTGTACTAATCCTTTCACATTTAAACTATATAAAATCCAAAAGGGCACCTTTCAGTGATCGGTTCTTAAAAGGACCTTCTTTTTTGTAGTGTGAGAAACATATTAATAATTTAAAGAACATTTTTTTCCACTATAAAGAACCTTCTGTGCAATGGTTAAATGTTCCATAAAAAGCCTTTATGTGTGAGAGTGAATCTAAGAAAGGGTGAGCTCAGGATGAACGAATGCAGATGTTGAGCAGTATTGTGAGCAGTGTGAGATGTCAGGTGCGCTGCTGTATACAGAAGCGTGGAGTGTGTGTGGATATGTACAGCAGACTGTTGAACCCACTGTGAAAAAAAGATCAAAATATCAGGCGCTCATATCAAACACCACAACTCTGGCTGGAGATGATATGCATCCTTTTACACTTCAAACACGCGCTTTGAAGTATTCCCACATATTTTTTTCTGTTTGTGCAAATTTGTCTGTGTGCATTACCATATTTGTGTGTTGCATGTATGGAATGTGAGGATATCTGTATGTAGTTGATGCCCATCAAAAAAACTTTAACTGCTGAGATGTTTATGGTATGAACGTGAAGAGTTTCAGGAGAAGTAATAAAAATGAAGTCCAGAGCGTTAAATCGGCTCTGTAGGCACAGAACCATGAACTCTAATAGAATCAGATCTGATGAAATCACCAGGAAGTATTGCTTATATTTTTAACGCCCTTTTCTTCATATTGGAATTCTGGTTATTTTTTCCATTCCAATCCCTCAGTGAATCTAATCTTATTACAACAGTGAACATCAGATTTCTTGTTCTGTCACCAAATCATCTCATCTCTGCGACACAGCATCTAATATCTGCCTCTAGACAGAATTATTAAAGTCTGAAGAGATGCCTGAAAGGAAGAGTAACTAAAAAAAATTTGTTCTTATTATTGGTCAGGAAAATTATTATTGGTCAGGTACAACGGTTCCATATAATATGTTGTTTGCATCCCATCAAGTTAAAAAAATGATCTGTTACAAATTACTAAGCTATTCATTTAATAATTATGTTTTCACAGCATCAATCACAGTACACCATAATTATTTTCTAACTTGAATAATTAAATAAATAAATACATTTTAGTTCTTTGTTTATAATCAAATAAAGCGTTCACAGGTAATCTTTTGCATTAAACATGCACATACAGAAGTGGTCAAAAGTGATGTCCGCAGGGGATGTTTGTTTTTAATGACCCTACAAGTTTGGTTAAACTATCAAATATGATAGTATATATTATATCTTTTTTAAACATCTTAAATATGAGGGAACAACAAAACACTAAACTTGTTATACAAAACACTAAACAAAATTATAAAAAATGTACTTTAAAAAAAAATTGCATTGAAAAGCAAAAAGCTCAAAAGTAAAACAGTTTAAACGTTTTTTCCCTGAAAAATAAATTCTTCATGCCTTAAAACATCTTGAATGTAACTCGACACCCTTACCTCATTTAGTATACGTGGTTCTATGAATATGCAAATGAATCCCGCCTCCACTCACTCACTCACTCAGAGATCCACTGGTTGTCGATCACACGTTGATCTGATTGGTTACAAGGTCGTTTGTGACTTCAGAAACACCAGCGATTTCACACCGTGTTTTTGAGACTGTCTTTGGTTCACAGAGTTTTAAGCAGAAAATACTCAGCAATGCTGTCGACTTATGAACTTACACATGGTTTGTCTTAAACATAGACATATAAAAAACATTAAAACTTGATTTTCACCACAAGGGGACTTTAAGAAGTGCAGAAAACATTTCAGAGCAGATTACATTTCGCTAAGGAGCCTGTCTGTACAACAAGCACGCAGACGTGACATCTGTGTTAAACATCAATTTCTTTGGACGGTTTTGAAAGTGTTGCATGCATGTACTTGCACCATTTAAAAGAGAATGCAACAGTCACGAATTGCAGAGATTTCGATGTTTGGTGTGGTGTGTCTGCAGTGGATTGTTGGAGAGACTGTGCGTGGGGTTTTTAGAGGACTGCTAGTTCTAGTTGAAGGTGAGAGTTGATGAAGGGAACTCAGTGTCCAGAACTCTGTGACTCACAGCGGGTCCCCGTCAGCCCGCGGGATCGTGATTTATGGGTTTGGAGAACCACAAATAATCTCCCTGACACCGAGAAACCCTTCTGTCATTTAGAGCGTCTCTTGCTCATCTTTCATCACTGTGCAGCCTCTCCTTTCTGTGTTATTGGTGGCAAGCAGATATTTATGACAAAAAAGAAATGCGACCGTCGTTAATCTGCGGCGTTGCGTGGAAAAGCGCTGCGGTGTTGGCGTGAGTCTACACGTGGTGTGAGTGCTGCTTATTTCAGCAGACGTCTTTTGATTGATTGTATTTTCTATCGATATCTTCAAGGATAAAAGTGAGGAATCCCTTGTGAAACAGAAGCATACTTTTAAAAAGAGTACTAGTAACACTTTATTTTACGGTGTCCTTGTTACATAGATGTACTTAGTAATAACAGAAAATAGTACATAATTACATGCAATTAACATATCCCTATAGTAAGCACATCTAGTTGCTTAATATTACTGGGTACTTAAATGTATAATTGCACTGGAACAATGACACCTTAAAATAAAGTGTAACCAGAGAACTTACTACGGAAATAGCATACTTAGGTTTTTATTTTTTTTATTTTCTTTTATTTACAATTAAACAGTTATTTGAATATAAGGGTGCTTTTTGAGACATTTAAGTAGGCCTTAAACATCTTTATATGTAATTTCATAATTAATTTTATTGTCAGTTAGTGTACTGTTTGTATGAAATTTGTATGTCATGCATTTAAATGGACACATTTGTAATGATGATGAATTTGAAATTTAGTACATTTAAAATATATTAACTTTAAATGTAAGACTGAATAGTGCACTCCAGTTAAAATTATAATCATGTACTTTACAAGTGCTTTAGTATGTTAGTCAACACATCAAAATAAGTGTACTTCTTTAAAACACGACTAAAGATGAGGATTTTCTGAGATTTTCTGTGTTTTAGGACTTTTATTTTGAAGTGTATTTCCTGTTTCCATTGTACCCTTTGTTTACTTCTTGTGGTTTGATGTTTGCCTTTGTTTGTATAGTTACACTTGTTTGTTTCCACAACGTTTCATTACCCACACCTGTTCCTTGTTAGCCTCCTGTTACATTTACCTCTGTTTCTCTTTACATGTTACAAGCTAGGGTGACCATATTTTGATTACCGAAAACCAGGACACTCGGCCCAACCATGAGATACTCAAATGATACTCGAAGTTTACTCAAAGATGCCTTATTAATTTCAATAAATTTAAAGTAAGCCATGCCTCTGTATGAATAGAAAATTGTTATATTACAAAATACTATCTATAACCAAAGAGACAAATACTGCATTTTTGAAATTCAGATAAAAAAATAATGATAGAAATAATGTCTCTTCTGTATTAGAAAAATAAATAAATAATAAATAAAAAAAACTCCAAATTGAACAAAAATAGCTCTCACAAACTTCCAAAAACTCCCTCTTTATCCTGTTTTTCTTCCTCATCCTTCTTGTTTGCCAATCTATATTTTGCTGTAGAGCTTATCTTTCCCAGCAGTTTTTTGTTGCTTAACAAACAAGCATGAAAGTCTAATGGCCCAATGAAAAATGACAGGGCTCTCAAGTTTTGAAGACAGGCAAGAGTGACATCCCCCAATATGTCAATCATCGTGTGATAACGAAAATATGACTAGGCCTAGACAGGTGTTGTCAGTGAACAAGCTTTAAACTGTTGGCTAAGTTACAGACATTAATGGAAACCTGATGCTAATTTTCTGGGAAACATTCTAGCAGTCAAGTTGTCATTGTTTGTGTCAAACAATTTGTGAATTTGTTGTAACATTAAAAAAGGAGATCATGACCTACTCTGTGCTCAAAGGGATGCTTGAGCTCTGCGGGTGAATGAAGCTTTCGGAAAATGTTGTAGCAGAATCACGTGACCAATTCCAGTAAATGCTTTTTTTTTCAGTGGTTGTTGCGTTAAATCTTACCCAGATACAATAGTGCTATTTTCTGATTGGCTATTGTGTAGCCCTTTTCATTTTTGGATTGGCTGGTAAGTGGCAGGCTCGATTAATAACTGCAGGGGAGACGCGCTTGAATTTGAATTTGGTCACCCTATTACAAGCTGTTGCGTTCTGTTCCCTATATGAATTATTGTCTCCTTCCTTCTCTGTTCGGATTATCTTTGTGTGTTTGTATAATAATCTATTGCTGTGAT
>JAULUF010000009.1:55625000-55727500 GCA_031834385.1 Semotilus atromaculatus
GCAAGCAACAGAAGTTACGATGGCCGACAGGAAGTGATGTCGTCATCTGAGACAGCAGAGAATAGCCGGTTCAGCAACAAGGTTTCTTTACAAAGATAAATTAAGAAATTAGGTTTACTTAATTATTTAGTAAAATTATGTTATTGCGATTAATATTCTTACTTGTTCATCATTGTGTCAGTGCTTTATTCGCTGACTTTAGCAGCTTCTTTGCACGAAGAACAACATAGTGACGAAACGCATTTGTTCATTTAGGGCTCCTGTAGAAACATGTCGATGTACAGAGACCGTGTGTGTGGATAGAAAAATGGCTCATTCTAAGGTAATAAAAACATAACGATTAATTATGTAAGGTCTTATGCACCACTGAAAACATAGTTATGTATATGATATTGCATTGGAATATTTTTTTTTTTTTTTATTTAACCAGGAAAGTCCCATTGAGGTTAAAAACCTCTTTTTCAAGGGAGTCCTGGCCAAGAGGCAGCAAAAAACACAATCAATTACATTTATAAAAGTTATACAACACAAAGAATTAAAAACATTTACAATTTAAACAGATGCAACAGATCCTCCTAAATATTACACAATGCACCTTTAAATGTCTCCAGTAAGACAACAAAAACCTTCAGATTCTAATTCTGCTTTCTGATCCAGCAAATGCCCCCATTGTGTGCCTAGCATGTCCTGGGGAGTGAGCGCTCCACAGGTGAAAGGTGAGCAGACACCAGCTGGAACACGCACACAGCACGGAGGAATCCTGCTTTTCTGCCTCGATTCACTCACCGCAGTAAACTTCCTTCCGTGACTCAACGAGAAAGAAAAATATACACTTAAACCAGCATTCAAATGCAGATGACTCCTTCATTGTGGTTTTAAACACAGTACCCGCTCCATTTAAATAGAAACTTCCTGCTAGGCTGATCAAAACAAACCAAAAAGATGAGACCTGAAACATATAATAAAATACACAACATAATTGCTAAAAGTGATGAGTCATGGCCATGCATAAAAGGTTTAATAAAACCTTTTTTATTTATACATTTTAGCATAATGCAATTATTTTGTAAGAATAATCATTCAGTTAGTATTCTTGTACAAGTACAGCATCTTATATCCATGCTCAGACAGTTTTGCATTTTTAGAGATCATTTTGGGAAAAATTTGTAAAAAATGTTTTGCTAATCTATATATTACTTCTTATAAAGATCACCCATATGAAATCCGTGAGCTTTTTTTTTTTTTCTTATTCATTTGCTAATTTTAGGGTGAAAACTGTGGAATTTATATTTGTGTAAATAAGTTATCTTTTATACGTCACCAGGTGAGGTTTTTGTTTTATTTAGTGGAATTTAAGGGAAAATTGCCAATTGATTTGACAGAGCTGGGTGTCATCAGCATTACAATTAAAATTGATAGAGAATTGAATGAAACTGTGACCTAAAGGCAAAAGTTAAATAATAAACAGAAGCGGGCCCAAAGTTGAGCCCTGAGGCATGCCACTAATAATCTGAGAGGTCCACGATCTGAAACTTTTAATTTGAACGTACCATGTCTGACCCAATAAATAGGATCTAAACCAGACAAAGGAAATACAAGTGAGTCCAATGGAAATCAATCTCTCCAATAAAACATGTGAAACGCTGTTAAAAGCTGCGCTTTAATCAAAAAGAATGAGGATTGATAAAAGTCCAAAATCCGCAGCCATCAACAAATCATTCATAACTTTAATAAGTGCTGTGAAATGGAGATTGACTGGCAGTCTGACAAGGCAGACTGAAATTGCTCAAACAAGTTATTCTGTGCAAGATTAGCATGTAGCTGTCGAGCAACTATTTTTCCTGATAATTTTGAAAGAAAGGGTAAATTAGAAATGGGTTATTATGATCCGCGCCAAATTTCTTTAGTAAGAATTTATATATATATATATATATATATATATATATATATATATATATATATATATATACAGTATATATATATATGTCTGTGCGTGTGTGTATGTGTGAGTGACAGGTGTTTTGTGTGGCCCTACTTATGTATAAAAACCCTTACATACTGAGTTAAACATGAGTAACATGAAATCACAAAAGTATCGACTTCTGAATCAAAGCCAGACTGAATCGTAACATGTCAGAGATCCTTGTCAGAGATCACATGACTGTAGACTGCGTCTGCTCACGATTTCATCACCTACTCATAGTCTCAGACTTCATATAATGACAGAATTGTGGTGGAATATACATCTGAAACCAAACCCGGGGGCTTTTATAACCACTAGCAGGTCTGAGGTTTCGCTTTGAAAGCGACGTCTCCAAAACACAAAGCCTTAGCT
Organism: Semotilus atromaculatus; assembly: GCA_031834385.1. Taxonomy (NCBI): domain Eukaryota; kingdom Metazoa; phylum Chordata; class Actinopteri; order Cypriniformes; family Leuciscidae; genus Semotilus; species Semotilus atromaculatus. The sequence goes on from JAULUF010000009.1 coordinate 55,627,336, forward strand.
ACTTTGTGATTTCACACATCTGTAATGTATCGCAAGAAATCAACCACACAAACAGTGGAGTGTGTTATGGATCTGCACGGGTTGTTTTGTATTCTAAAAGGTGTTTTAGTCCGTTCCCCAGAGAGCCGCGTGCGTCTGTGTTCTTGTGTTGTGGATTCTCCACACGAGCTGAATTAATCGACTCTGACAGCTTTGTGCTTCAGAACTAAATACAGTTTTTAGTAGCTTCTGGCTACTGCCTTTCTTGAGCTCAAAGCTTTCCGTCGGCAACGCCTTCCTCCTCCGATTCATCTCTCAATCCACACCCACTCAATTCATCAGGTTTTTCACCCATGGACTTTTTGTTTTGATTCACCATAAAGTAACTTTGTTCTTCCGTAACTCCAGGGCTCTTCATCCAGGGTTTTCCTATTCTTACACCATCCACGGAAGTGTAATCCCTCCGATTAAAGCTCATTGTTTGTGACGTGCTGACTGCGAATTGGCCTGAAAAACCTCGGGTTGTTTAGAAGTCAAGAGTGTCCTAGAGGTGCCCTGTTCACAGTTCAGTTCTCAATAACACCCCAGAGACTGATTACACATGATCCGGTTTCCACTCTTTCTTAAAGGGATATCACACACACACACACACACACACACACACACACACACACGCACACATGCGCGCACGCACACACATTCAGTTGATTAAAAGTGACAGTAAAGACATTTATAATGTTACAAAATATTTCTATTTCAAATAAATTCTGTTCATGTGATCTTTCTATTTAACAAAGCATCCATCCATCCATCCATCCATCCATCCATCCATCCATCCATCCATCCATCCATCCATCCATCCATCCATCCATCCATCCATCCATCCATCCATCCATCCATCCATCCATCCATCCATCCATCCATCCATCATCTATCTCCACCCATCCATCCCTCCCTCCATCCATCCATCCATCCATCCGTGTTTTGAATGCTTTTGAAAGCAATACTCTCTCTCTCTTCATTCATGTAAACCAGGCTGATAGTTATACATTGTGATTTAATACTCTGTGTTAAGGGTTAGTTAAAATCACTAACCCTCAGTATGAGCACTTTCCCTGATGTAATGATGTGGTGTGAAAGCTTTCCCAGTCCGGCAAACTCACATATTAGTGAGTTTTTGAGAGACAACTGTATGTCACAATCAAGCAGTGAAGAACAACACGGCATCAGCGTGGGCTCATTCTGTCCAAATGAGCAAACTCACGGGTGCTGTGTTCCTGTCGTCTGCGGGTCAGTGGCGTTTCAGCTCTGACACACACTGCCAGGTGTGTGTGTGTGCTGTCACACTCATTCACAGGCGTGTGGGAAGACGCTTTTGCTGTGGAATATCTCCCACATTAGAGTTGAAATGGATTAACAGTATAGTCTGCAAGCTCACCGTGGTTCACAGGGAAAGGCCACTCTTCCAGCTCTTACTCGTTCTCTCAGTAGATGTTTCCATGTCAGAGGATTGTATGATTGTGACAGACGTGATTTGATTGTATTTTTAGGCACCATATTTTTAGACACCTACATAAATACGATGACAACATTTTAAAGTATTATATTATAATGTCTGGAGAGATAGATAGATAGACATATTTCTTATTGCTCAGATCTATTATACTGTATTAGAGTTTTAGATCGATGTTAATGTCAATTTAACTGACTTTCATTATGTTTTATCTTGTATATTATTTTGCGTACTGCAAGTGTGTAGCATTTTGAGAGAGTGAGTAAACCGTCAAATGAACAAATGTAATTCATTCAGGTCTGTCGTTAAAAACAATTGCTGTTCTGGCTCCCCGTCTTTCAAAAACACTTCATTGAATCAGGTTAAAGACAACCACTGAGAGGTTTTGTACATCACTGGAATGACATTTCCACTGTGAGACCGGATGGCTTTGGGAGTTTTACTTTTTCAATGTAGAAACATCTGACATGAGCAGACTGAAACTCAGCAGCTGTTTCACACTCTTCGTGTCTTTTACACCCTGTAATATTGTTCTCGCTCGCTCCGTTTCGCTTGGTTTCTTGCGAATGGTCTTGGGGGTGAAAAGGGTTTATTGTGTTAACAGTCTGTCATCACTTCATCAAACTCTCAAACAAAAGTGAAGGAAGATCATTATCTAGAGTGCAGAACTAGCAACACACTGCAGTTCACACACACCGTCAAATCAAACCATTGCCACCATTAATTATTAAAGCCTTGTATCATAATTAACCGATACATATGGTAGAGAGCGGCGATATGAACACAATCTCTTGGTTTCTGTCATTATCTACAGGTTTCTGCACCCTTATTGCTTCAGTTTGAAGCTTAGAAACGCACCCGGTTAATGGCTAAATTAGCAGGACATGCTCTCGATCCCCTCCGGCTACACTGGTAAATGTCACCCAAATGCCATTGTGATCCATGCAACAATTTCTGTCTTATTTAGGGGAAACATTGTCGAGTCGTGTTCATTTTCTCCCATCTCACACTCTTCTACAGCATTTTTTAGTGTAAATAGTGCGGTGAGTGCTATGTGTGGTTAATGCTGAGAAACGAACCTACGTGAGCTCGGATGATGCACTTGTTCAGCTGTAAAAGTGTGAAAATGTGGCCCAGTTTATGCATTTAACGGCCATAGTACTGGAGCGAGAACGTGCTAAAGCTAGTGTCAACACATGCGTCTGAACTTTGCTCTACAGTTACTATGAATAGCCAACACAATTTCATGGCAACTGTTTGATGTTTTGGCAAATTGATGGCTAGTTCATATGAATCTGTACACTCTCGTTCATATATTTTTCGTTCAGTCTGCTTACGCCCCACTGATAGTTTGGTGGAGCATTATGCTGTCATTTTTCTAAAAAATCTTAAATTTTCATGACACATTGATCATTCATATGAAATCGCCATCTCGTAAAAAGTGGGTCTCCTACAATGGGTCTACATGCATCCAAGGTAAAAAATAAAATAAAAACTCTAATATAGATTGCAGCATCACCTCTTTTTTCCCCAGTACCTGAAAAAACTTTGATAAAGGACTCAGTCTCTCTAAACTCCGCCTTTCCGAGAATCTACTCTCCTCTGATTGGTCAGATGACTCAGTCTGTTGTGATTGGTCTACTCTGCTCTGATTGGTCAGATGGCCCAGTCTGTTGTGATTGGTCTACTCTGCTCTGATTGGTCAGATGACTCAGTCTGTTGTGATTGGTCTACTCTGCTCTGATTGGTCAGATGACCCAGTCTGTTGTGATTGGTCTACTCTGCTCTGATTGGTCAGATGACCCAGTCTGTTGTGATTGGTCTACTCTGCTCTGATTGGTCAGATGGCCCAGTCTGTTGTGATTGGTCTACTCTGCTCTGATTGGTCAGATGACCCTGTCTGTTGTGATTGGTCTATTCTGCTCTGATTGGTCAGATGACCCAGTCTGTTGTGATTGGTCTATTCTGCTCTGATTGGTCAGATGACTCAGTCTGTTGTGATTGGTCTACTCTGCTCTGATTGGTCAGATGGCCCAGTCTGTTGTGATTGGTCGTTCGTTTACAACGCATGTCAAACGCTCATAATCATATCTGAATTCTAGCTCTGGATCTACAACTACAGTGTTTGAGGGGCAAAGTAGACGTTGTTCGCCAGCAGTAAAATTTCTAAGTTGATAACTGAGTGCCATTAGCTGAATTAAGCATAGTGAAGTCATGTGATGTAGTAAACTACTGTTTGAAATGCTCATTGCTGTTTTGCGTACTATTTTTGTAATAAAAGACAGTATGTAGCAAAAAAAGCTTTTCTTATTTAGTATTTGTGTCTTGTTTCCAGTCCAAAATAAGATCTAAAAAGTCTTAAATCAAGATGCATTTACTAGATGAGTAAAAGCCATAAGATATTATGTCTTGTTTTCAGGGGAAATAAATAAAAAATAAGGGAGTTTTTGCTTAAAAAAAGCAAAATTATCTGCCAATGGAATAAGAAAAATAATTTTAATTCAAACAAAAACAAGATTATTTTTCTTATTCCATTGGCAGATAATTTTGCTTTTTTTAAGCAAAAACTCACTTAGGCTATTTTTGATTTATTTCCCCTGAAAACAAGACATAATATCTTATGGCTTTTACTCATCTAGGAAATGCATCTTGATTTAAGACTTTTTAGAATTTTGGACTGGAAACAAGACTTTTTGACTTTTTTTGCAATTTCAATTGGAACACAATTTATGATTCTTTATGTGGTAATTTCCCCATGACTTCATTCTTCTTTGTATTTGTCCAGATCACACACATGTGTTGTGTTTTCGCGCCGAGCCTCATGCAGCTCTTTACTGGAGTCATGCTGCTGTGTTACTTTAAAGAAAGACATTTATTTTTGGCACTTTAGTTGCAACTAACAGGATTGTTATTTTCATAAAATAATGCTTAAAACAGCCATTAGTATTGCAAAAAGAGTCTGAGTAGTTGATCTCCTGAGTGAGAAAGGACATTTAATACGGATGGTGACATTTGGAGGTCTTGAACTCTAAGAAAGCAGCGAAGCCAGACAGGCATTTCAGTCCCTGAACATTTGACTGAGTAACACTCTGTACTGTTCGAGAGAAAAGATCTCACATATCAAATTAAATGGATAAAATTCTGCACAAAGCTTGGAGTTGAACTGAGATCTGCGAGTTTTCTTTTAATGAGAAAGTCACAGGTTTTGATCGGAATAGAATACTAGTGTATACTGTAAAAAAACACACACAAAAATGCCAGCGGTGAGAAAACAGTCGCTAAGAAAGCATCGCAATGTGGATGTTTGTACGAGCTCTGCAATTTGGGACTCCATATAATAAACATGTCATGTTTGAGCTCCCATTACAAACACAAACCGAACTTCATCTTGGCATGATCTACTTAAAATTCATGCAGTCGTCATGAAAAATTATTACAATGTTGCATAAGTTTCCTAATTTTAATCTGAAATCTTGATGCTGAAAAAATCGATATATGTCAGCTCCCTTATATTGATGATTGTCGGCTACTTGTCATGAAAAATAATTTTAACGTGGACATAAAGCTTACTACCCTTTTCTGTGTGAACTTATATCCAGTTTTACAACGCATAAACCATAAAACCCTAAAACTACTGTAAAGAATTATGATTTAAACAGCTCAAATAATGAAGGTCAAAAATATTCACATCTCTCTTTTTCTAACAAAATCTGGATTACTGGGAGGCACTTACAATAGAAGTGAAAGGAAATACTCACTGTTTCAATAATACAGCAATAAAACCCTAAAACTACTGTAAAAATTATTTAAACAGCTCAAATGTTCTGCTTTTGAATGCTCCAAAAATTGGTATAATTCACTTCCATTGTAACACATTATTTTACAGTGTCCTTGTTACATTATGTAAGTTACATGTACTTACCATACAGTGTAATACCATACAATGTAATAACAGTAAATTATGTATAATTACATGCAACTAACCCTCAACCAAATCCTAACCCTATAGTAAGTACAGTTCATGAATATTGCTCAGTACTTAAATGTATAATTACACTGTAACAATGACACCTTAAAATAAAGTGTAACGGATTTTAAGTGTGAAATATCACACCCCAAATGATGTTGATTGAGCTTAACTTATAGTGAACCCTTAACTTCACTTGAATATTCCTTTAAATTGCCTTTACTCTTCACTCATTCCAGTCACTCAGCACATCCCAGTCACACAGCATCCCAGTCACACAGCATCCCAGTCACTCAGCACATCCCAGTCACACAGCATCCCAGTCACTCAGCACATCCCAGTCACTCAGCACATCCCAGTCACACAGCATCCCAGTCACTCAGCACATCCCAGTCACTCAGCACATCCCAGTCACTCAGCACATCCCAGTCACTCAGCACATCCCAGTCACTCAACATCCCAGTCACACAGCATCCCAGTCACACAGCACATCCCAGTCACACAGCATCCCAGTCACTCAGCACATCCCAGTCACTCAACATCCCAGTCACACAGCATCCCAGTCACACAGCATCCCAGTCACTCAGCACATCCCAGTCACTCAACATCCCAGTCACACGGCACATCCCAGTCACACAGCATCCCAGTCACACAGCATCCCAGTCACACAGCATCCCAGTCACACAGCATCCCAGTCACTCAGCACATCCCAGTCAATCAGCACATCCCAGTCACACGGCACATCCCAGTCACACAGCATCCCAGTCACTCAGCATCCCAGTCACACAGCATCCCAGTCACAAGGCACATCCCAGTCACACAGCATCCCAGTCACACAGCATCCCAGTCACTCAGCATCCCAGTCACTCAGCACATCCCAGTCACACAGCATCCCAGTCACTCAGCATCCCAGTCACTCAGCACATCCCAGTCACTCAGCATCCCAGTCACACAGCACATCCCAGTCACTCAGCATCCCAGTCACACAGCATCCCAGTCACTCAGCACATCCCAGTCACACAGCATCCCAGTCACTCAGCATCCCAGTCACTCAGCACATCCCAGTCACACAGCATCCCAGTCACTCAGCACATCCCAGTCACACAGCATCCCAGTCACTCAGCATCCCAGTCACTCAGCACATCCCAGTCACACAGCACATCCCAGTCACTCAGCATCCCAGTCACACAGCATCCCAGTCACAAGGCACATCCCAGTCACTCAGCATCCGTCACTCAACACATCCCAGTCACACAGCATCCCAGTCACTCAGCATCCCAGTCACACAGCATCCCAGTCACAAGGCACATCCCAGTCACACAGCATCCCAGTCACACAGCATCCCAGTCACTCAGCATCCCAGTCACTCAGCACATCCCAGTCACTCAGCACATCCCAGTCACACAGCATCCGTCACTCAACACATCCCAGTCACACAGCATCCCAGTCACTCAGCATCCCAGTCACACAGCATCCCAGTCACAAGGCACATCCCAGTCACACAGCATCCCAGTCACACAGCATCCCAGTCACTCAGCATCCCAGTCACTCAGCACATCCCAGTCACACAGCATCCCAGTCACTCAGCATCCCAGTCACTCAGCATCCCAGTCACTCAGCGCATCCCAGTCACTCAGCACATCCCAGTCACTCAGCACATCCCAGTCACACAGCATCCCAGTCACTCAGCACATCCCAGTCACACAGCATCCCAGTCACACAGCACATCCCAGTATTATCAAAGCTCAGGTCTACTTGTTGGTCTCTTTTTGATTGCCTAATTGCAGTGGTGTCAGTGAGAGCTCGTTCCTTCAGCTGCCTGTCACCGGCACGTGGCGTCAGACGGCGTCTGTAATGTGCTGAGATGTCTCTGAAGCCAGTGGAGCTCAGGGAGGTGTGGTGTTCACACGTAAACCAGCATGCCTGCAGCGATGCTTTCATAACCCAGCCTTGTGCGTTCCCGTCTGTCGCGGCGCTGCAACAAAAAGATCAGGTTACAATCAGAGATGATATGAGAGCAATTAGTTGTGCTTCCAGTTGGGATTCTAATGAAAAATACATCAGTGCGTCTGCGCGTGAGTGGAGCCGTTCTGGCGGAAATGAACTCAACTTGATATTATCGCAGTGTTTATGAGAAACTTACATAATGGTGCAGACTTGATCTTCTCCAAGGGGTTTGCTTAGAATATTATGTGTTTGCTCGGGTTAAAAACACTGCAGTTCTCGAGTATTGAGCCACTCCACCGCAGGAAACCACACACATTTGACGGCAAAAAGCCGATGTTTCAGATGCACATGTATCCTGATATCCCTCCTCCACTTACTAGAATTTAGTGGCCAAAGAATCTGAATCATTATTTTTCTCTTTGTGTGCCGACTGTTGAGTCTGGAGTGTTATTGTCGAGAGCGAACTGGCGTCCATGAGCCTCTCTTCTTCTTCTTCTTGCTGTTCTTAGAGCCGGATTGATGTGAAGAGATTTTCAAAACCTCTTTCAAAGCCTTCATAATGTACTTCTGATCCGAGTCTTGTTCCTGTTGAATGCTTTCCTTGATTCTGGCAATATATTGGATGTCTGCAAGCTTTATTAAAAAAAAAAAAAAAAAGGAAAAAAAAGGTAACACTTTATTTCGATTGTCCACTTTAGAGTAGGTCTGGGCGCTATGACCAAAAATAATATCACAATATTTTTTCTACATCATATGATATCGATATCTATTACAATATTAATTTACCTACCATTAATGGGGAAATAAATGCTTCCTTGAGGATCAATGTAAACATGTAAACTTGCATGATCAATGACACTTCATTAAATATGAGGCAAATTCTGCTGTAAAGAAGCTCTGAAAAGGACAATAGTGTCAATATTCAGCTCAAGTCATATTGCTGAAAAGATTTCTTTAAATGGGTCCATTTTACATTTCTGCCTCAAAGCAAAATATGTAGTTAATTGTGAGATAAAGTTTCAAATAAGAATGAAAGTCACATTTTGATATTGAAAGCATTCGTTCATTCGTTCGTTCGTTCATTCGTTCGTTCGTTCGTTCATTCATTCATTCATTCGGAAACATTTTTCCATATATTAGTGCTGCTTGCGTTAGCAAACACTACTGTAAATATCCCATCACGCTCAGCTTGAAGGCAAGAGTGACGCACCCTGCCATTTTTCCATAGATGCCGTGTGCATTTGAGTTAATTGCAAGTTTTCCTTAGTGCTTTGATTTATAAAATCCTTTCCATCCATAATGTAGCATATTAAGTATAATTTTCTATATTCTGCTGAAAGTGGCACCACTGCGGACACTCAATGCAAATCAAACACCCCCCCGATAACTTAAAAATTCAATCAGTCTTTCGCTCTGTGAAATGCACCGCTGCTGAACTCCAGTGTGTTACTTAATCTTTTCAATTACCGCCACTAGAAGGAATCTCTTAAGGCTTTTTCCCCACTACAGGAGATAAAAGAGGCTGAATTAATTCTCATGTTTTTACTATGACTGAGAGACTACAATAAGCAATGTTGTAGTGTCATTAAATATAATAACATTATAACAATCACTCTCAGTTTGGCCAATTTGTGGTGTGTATGACACCTGACATTCACCTGTGGTTACTTTGGCCTAGATTTTTGTCTTTTGCTGTTGCTTACGATTAAATTATATAAATCAGTTGAAATATACAAATATTTAAAGTGCCCCATTATGCTTTTTCAGATAATTCCATCAATAATTCCACTCTTCCTGCACAAGTCTTTGTAGGTTTGTAAGAAATTTGCATAATGCCAGTCTATGCTCTTCATTGGCTGAGAACAGTGTCTGCTTTGCCCCGCCCTCAAACACTGTCGTTGAAACTGAGACTGGAAGCAGAGTAGACCAATCACAACAGACTGGGTCATCTGACCAATCAGAGCAGAGTAGACCAATCACAACAGACTGGGTCATCTGACCAATCAGAGCAGAGTAGACCAATCACAACAGACTGGGCCATCTGACCAATCAGAGCAGAGTAGACCAATCACAGCAGACTGGGCCATCTGACCAATCAGAGCAGAGTAGACCAATCACAACAGACTGGGTCATCTGACCAATCAGAGCAGAGTAGACCAATCACAACAGACTGGGCCATCTGACCAATCAGAGCAGAGTAGACCAATCACAGCAGACTGGGCCATCTGACCAATCAGAGCAGAGTAGACCAATCACAACAGACTGGGCCATCTGACCAATCAGAGCAGTGTAGACCAATCACAGCAGACTGGGCCATCTGACCAATCAGAGCAGAGTAGACCAATCACAACAGACTGGGTCATCTGACCAATCAGAGCAGAGTAGACCAATCACAACAGACTGGGTCATCTGACCAATCAGAGCAGAGTAGACCAATCACAACAGACTGGGCCATCTGACCAATCAGAGCAGAGTAGACCAATCACAACAGACTGGGTCATCTGACCAATCAGAGCAGAGTAGACCAATCACAACAGACTGGGTCATCTGACCAATCAGAGCAGAGTAGACCAATCACAACAGACTGGGCCATCTGACCAATCAGAGCAGAGTAGACCAATCACAACAGACTGGGTCATCTGACCAATCAGAGCAGAGTAGACCAATCACAACAGACTGGGCCATCTGACCAATCAGAGCAGAGTAGACCAATCACAACAGACTGGGTCATCTGACCAATCAGAGCAGAGTCGACCAATCACAACAGACTGGGCCATCTGATGTGAGTAAAACTTTTGTAAGAGACTCCAAAACAAAATTAACCTTTAAAATAGCATAATAGGAGCACTTTATAAGTTCTGTGCAAGGATGTTTGCAAAGCGTTTCGAGTACCCAGAAAAACGCTATATAAATTTAACAAATTATTATTACTAATTATTAAAATGGTCATATATTAAATAGAGTGAAAATCAGCCTATATTATAGGCAATAGTGTTCTGTATAATGGACAAGTGTCTGTAGTGGGATGTGATGGGCCAGTATACGTCTCAGGCCATTGTAGTGCAATAATATATATATGGTATAGATTTATCAGTCACATTTGATTTAGTCGCATCAGTTTAGGTGATTTGTGTGGTGTTCGGTGGGGAATGAGCAGGCGTACAAGCGCAGGCCTCCCACACACACCTTCATCTGAAACCGACAGCTCGCTGCTAAAGGAAGACTATAAAGACAAGAAGGTGGATGTTTCTGTGGCATGTGTGTTCACGTGGATGCTTAGCTGCCTTTAAAATGACACTTGCAGAGATGGGTGGGAGAGATTCTTTTCTTAAAGAATGGAGGGTGAACAAGAGGATTTCTTCAGGCTGATGGAGTGGATAGAAAAAAACACCCAGACGCCTTGAGGGATAAATGGAGATTCACTCAATCCACTACTGGGAGAGATACCAGGAAGAACACGTAAATGAAAAGATTCTATATAGAACTTTAAGATTCTGGACTCAATTATAAAGAACCCTTTAATCCTAAAGGTTCCATTTAAGAAGAAATGTCTTAATGATTAGAACACTTTCATGTTTAACAGGTTATTTCATTTTTTTATAGTGATAAAGTATGCTTACGAGCTGTTAAATTCATACCATTGTATTAAAACTAAAACTAAATACTGTAAATCCATAAAATTATCCCATGATTGAAACCCTTAAAAGGTTCTAAATATGAAGCACCGGATGGAACCCTTTAAAGTTCTAAATAGAACCTTTTCTTATATACAATATAAGAGTATATAATAAAATAATGTTATACTCTGAGCTGATTTAGAAGTGAAGCTATATATGCATTTATTTGTTTGTTTATTTTAAGATAGTCTTAGACACTGTAAACGGATCTGGGGATCAACTTGACTTTTTGAAGGATTGTTCACTAAAGATTATAAGAGACAATGCAAATACAATTTTTTTAAAACTTTTTTTAAAGTTTTGAATATAATATAATATTTTGAATAATCTGCACTCTAAATTATCTGTTTTCAAATTTGCTGCTGCTTAGTGTGTGATTTATATTTTTTCTAGAAATAATTGAATGATTTCATATTCAAATAAAAATAATTATATTTTAATATTAATATTTTTTTTAAATATGTTTTTCCTTACATTTTTTTATATTGAAAAAAATCCCAAAAACATGAATGTTCTAGGCAGTTTCTGACTGTGCAATAATAATGTTTATGTTGGTTTATATCTTATTATATGTTGGTCTTATTACCTCTAGTGTCTGTTGCTTTTGCTTGTCATCAGTGTTGTGTGAATTCCTGCACAAGTGAGAAAGTGGTATTTTATCACACTTTTCTAAGTAGGGAGGAAGTTTCCCTGTTGAATAAAAAGGAAAGAAATTAGCAAAGTATCAACAAAGAGTCAGTTTCTCTACCACAAAAGGGATCTTTTCTATTAAAGGTCTGGATCAATATTCAATCGGTTTTCAAACGTATAGAGTACATTTAAGTATTTTATCAATACTATTTAAATTAGCAGTGGTGTACAAGTGTGTCGCTATCACTTATTACTGAAGTTGAGTCACGGCTGGAGGTAAATGATACTCCTCATCCAGAGACCCTGTGCTCTCCGCCTTTAGCGCTAATCAACCCTTCAAGCGGCGAGCTGCATAGCAATTCAACTGGTGCATTAGCGCTCGCTCTCTCGTCTTCAGTCAACAATATGATGAAGGCCTGCCAGGCACATTGGTATTCAGAGAGAGCCATCAAACTCCTCAGCGGCTCTGACTCAGTCACCAAATCCTCCCACCATCAAGAGCACTCCTGATGTTTGTCGAATTTGTCCTTATTGCGGCAACCAGGAAGAAATTAGCATTGAGGCTAATGCGGAGGGAGCGTTCGGGAAAGTAATGGAAGCGCAGGGATGATCAGAGAGGCATTAGACTTGTGGTTTTAATTGGTGCAGCTGTTGTGGCGTAAGAGAGTTTGCTGACATCACTGGGGATCATGATGTGTCATGTGATGCGTTTGAACCGCTGCTACTGATAATAGTTATAAGTGGTGGAGCTTAAGGGTTTAAATGAAATGGAAGAAGAGGGGGTCTGAGCCACTAAAAATAAAAAACCATACGCTTCCCATGAGGCCAGTAATGATACATGTGCGTTTGACAGAGATAAATGGAGGCAGGGATGGTTAGCATGTGTTTAAAGCAAGAAAGTGGGCAAATACACCTATTACATAGAGCTTTATATGTGATTATATCTTAAAAAAAAAAAATCTCATTGCTTATTGTATACATAATGCATATATAAATACACACACACACACACAAAATAACTTTTTTATTACTTCCGATATGCATGCAAAATACCTAGCATTATTTCTTGTCATATTTGCATGCATTATGTGGATGGTCAATGGCTTGCTTTCAGAGCTTCAGACTTCTGTGATCCTCCATTCTGCGGTGGTATGAGTACAGGAGGGCTGATATTCGGCTCTCACACTGAAACGAGGATAGAGTAAGTGTGAAAGGAGCGAGCTGAGAGATCCTCCAATTCTCAGCGCGTTCAGGACAGGGTGAGATGCTGGGAGACGGCGTGATCTCAGAGGCTTAGCATGCTAATCACCTGAGCCCTCGTGAAAGTGTATAATCTGACATGTTCATGTCCCCTTCATATACTGGATAAATTAGATTGAGATATCAAATTTGCCTTGATCTATGGACATTTAAAAGGTCTTCCATTATTATGTTGCAAGTTACATAGCGTGAACTGTCCTCATTATAAACAAAGCATTTATTTAATCAAGCTCCAAAACGACTTGTTATATAAAAATGGTTCAGGAATGGTTTGAGGAGCACAACAACGAATTCCCCAGATCTCAATCCAATGGAGCATCTGTGGGATGTGCTGAACAAACATGTCCACCTCGCAACTTACAGGACTTAAAGATCTGCTGCGAACATATATATATATAGAGAGAGTTTTTTATTTTTTATTATTGTGCAAAAACTCTATTAACATTATAAGTGAACCTTAAAGAATATATTAAAATGATTTTTAAAAATCCATGTCATGACCCCTTTAAACTCACTTTTTTTAAATTTATTTTTACATAAGTAAGTGCCAAAAGAAGCCCACAAAACCGGTTGTAACCACTGTGCAAATTTATTTAGTTGTTTCTTTATGGGTCATTTCAGGTCAAACATTTGGTTAATATTTGTCTTATAAAATTTTTGTACAAAAATACTTGTTTGGTGCTGTTTCTGTGATATACATGCACTTTATTTTATATAAATAGTTTATTTTGTAATAATTATAATACACAATAATATTAATTAACGTTGTCACCTTCACGTAAACTCCCAGTCCCTCATTGAGCGAGCAACGGCTTAATCTCTTTATTTGAATCCTGTTAATTTTCTCATGCAACTAGTCAAACTCATAATTAATAACGAGTGTCTGAATGGCAGAATATGAAAGACCCAGCTGAGAATAATGAGGCCTTCAGGTCAAAGGTCACCTCTTGTTGTACGATAGCAGAGCTGATTACAGTTGAGCCTACAGCAAACATCTCTTCCTAGATAAAGTGGTAATGTAAGGTGATCGAGCGGTTCTTCTGCTATCTCTACAGGCGTATAAACCCCGTCAGCGAATCTGTCTCTGCCCGCCCGAAGCTCCGTCAGTCCAAGCGTCCAATCCGACAGGCCGTCCAGATGACGGATGAAACTGTGGCGCTGGAAGCCCGTGCAAAGCCACCTGCCAAATGTGTGTGTCCCGCTGAGCAGAGAGGGCGCTTTGCCCTGCGTTTACACCCCGCTGCTGCCATTATCAGTCGTGCACAATGTAAGTGATCCGCCTCATTGCGGGTGAAATGGCCATGTTGCAGCGTCACATTCAGAGTTTGAGTTGTTTGAGTCCCTGTTGCTCGACTGTGGTCGCTTCTTGGCATCGCCTGCATTTTTGGCTATCCAAAACAAACAAACCCTGTTGGAACCACTGTGGAGATTATACAGTAACTTTCAAGTGCTTCAACTCATTGTTCAGGCTGTTATCGGTTAACGTCCCCCTGAAGTCAATCATTTTATCCCTTAAAACTCATCTTTGATCATGACATATTTAAACTTGGTCATGCCTGAAAATAGCTTGAATGCAATTTTACACCCTTGCCTCATTTAGTATGCGCGGTTCTATGAATATGCAAATGAGCCCCGCCTCCACTCACTGGTTGACGATCACTCGTTGATCTGATTGGTTACAAGGTCGTTTGTGACGTCAGAAACACCAGCGATTTCACACCGTGTTTTTGAGACTGTCTTTGGTTCACTGTAGTTTTAAGGAGAAAATACTCAGCAATGCTGTCGACTTATGAATTTACACATGGTTTGTCTTAAAGCATATTAAAAACACCACATAGACACATAAACAACACTAGCGCCAAACGTCTGACATTCAGAGTCTGAGGTGTTGGTTTATTTTCAGGATGTAATACTATTTTGGCAGTGGATTTGTTTCTGGGCGAGCGTCCTATTGTTTGTATTGTGTGTGGTCGTCTTGCTTCTGTCACTAAAGATAAGGTGTTTATAATGTTGTTGCAAGGCAATGCTGAGCAACTAATCCAATCTACTGGTTTAGCACAAACACAAATGCTTACAGCTAAATGTGTAATGTCTCTCTGGTCTCTGGTCTTTGTGTCCAACATGCTGGACGTTCCCTTGTGTGTGACATTATGCCCACCGCTGATGTTTGTTTGGACTGAAAGGGACACTAAAGCTGATGTCACAGAGGAGCTGATGGGAACATGCATCACATGACCTGATTACCCACATCTTTTTGGCCTAGAAAACAAAGTGCATGAAACATGTTTGCTGGTTGGAAATGCTGTGTAAATCATACAATGACTGCTTTAAACAGTCCCTCCAGAAAAACGCGATTATGCGATCGCTGAATTCAATGCATAATCAGCCAAAGTCCGCATATTTATGCGGGGGCCGCATTTTTTCAAATACTCCGCAATCTCGCCGCATAAATTACTGATTTCCGCGCAAAATATGCGGGGCTTGCATGATTTCATAATACCCGCATTTTCGTCGCGAAACAGTCACATATACCTTAGCAGAAAGTTGAAAAATGTTGCGTTTACTTCACACAAGAGCAGCCGTCACCCCTGTTGCCATGGGAACGTTATGAAGTGACGTAATTACGCGACATGAACATTATCGAAAGGCTGCAAACCCCCGCGAATAAGCCATGAAGCCTGCAAATAAATCTCATGTGCCAACAAAAATAAACACAAAAGCTGTTTCCCGGTGTGTTACATGACAGTGGGGGCAAATTATTTTGCACTACGTGCAACTGCGTGTTGGACCACAGGCGGAAGTCGACGCTGGACTACCACTTTGCCAGCCTTAGTATGTAAATTTGTTACAGTAAGAGAGTGCACTTTGTGCATTGGAAGCACTTATTTTAACAGAAGATGTCTGTTTTGTATAGCTACCTCTGTAAAACAGGAAGCACACATTTTTTTAATTTTTTTATTTTATTAATTAATTTTTACAGAAGTTAAAGCATATTGATATTCCTTTTGTAAAGCTACAGAACTTGTTTGACTCAATGTTTTGTAAGTTTGCCATGTTTATTAAGGTCTGAAATAAAACAAGATGAGACCTTAAATATTCCCAGCACTTTCTGTGATGTAGTAGCCTATGCTTACTTATCATAGGAAGTAATAAGAAATTACTCTTTCCATTTAAGGTAGTGGCCTAGTGAAAACAGGGTGTAGGGGGAATCACTTTTTTTCTCTCTTTTTCATCAAACCGCAATTTTTGCAAGTTCCCGCAATTTCTGTAAGTTTCCGCAATTTCATCGCATAAAATTGCATAAATATCCCGCATATTCCATCGCATTTTTTAAGAAAACGTGCCGCGTAATCAAGGGTTTTTGCCCGCAACAATCACAAAAAAACTCCGCGTTTTTCTGGAAGGACTGTTTAAAGGTGTATTTACATGTAGATACATGGCTGTTTGTCTCGTATACCCAAAAATTAGTTTCTTAATCTTAATTTTTTTTTATATTAAACTGAATGCATGATTGTGCAATTTAGATTTTTAAATTACATGAAATAAAATGCATTAATTACATTAATGAAATTAATCAATTAATGATATATATGCTTTATTTCAAAATAAATACATTTTGTTTGTCTTAATCTAAAATATTTTATATACTTTTTATTTTATTTTGTATAATTTTATTTTTATTTATTTTTGTATATTTTTTATTTTATTTTTGTATATTTTATTTATTTTATTTAAATGTATTTTACACAGTATAACTTTCAGGAGGTTCAGCCTTTTTTAAAATATTTTTATGGATTGTTTCAGAGCGTTATTGGTTGTTGTTTGTCTTGTTACACCCCAAAAGTGTCTTTGGTCTCTCCAGCACAGTTAGCCAAACATCTATTGTCTTAAAGACCAGTTTTTGTTATATACATGATATTTAAATCTATAATAGATTTATGACATGACAGTAGGCTCTACTGTTTTGTTGATGTACTGTTCAATATTATCTTAATAATCTAATCTGATCTTAATCAGCCAGTTACTATGGTTACGTCCTCAGAAAAATGGGACTTTTATACACAGTGGCTATTTTATTATTAAGTTAGTTATTGATTTGAAACCAAGTAATCTATCTAAACTAGTTTGCTACCCAAAAAATGTTCTTAGTCTTGTAAAATATTAAATTACAGATCAGTTTTATAGGAAACGTATGACAATATTAAACTAAATTTAAACAATTTGGGATTTTGAATTACTTTACATAAAAGGGTATCAATTAACTATATTGTAGTATGGATATGTTGTACGCAAGTACATTTTACAATACATACATTTTGTTTATCTTCATTTTTTTTCTGAGTTTACAATATACATTTAAGATTTGAGGAAAAGGTTCGATAGCGATGAGATGTTAGCCTTCTACACTGCAAAAAAAGCTTTTCTTATTTAGTATTTGTGTCTTGTTTCCAGTCCAAATATCTAAAAAGTCTTAAATCAAGATGCATTTACTAGATGAGTAAAATGCCATAAGATATTGTGTCTTGTTTTCTGGGGAAATAAATCAAAGTTAAGCAAGTTAAGCATGATCTGCCAATGGAATAAGAAAAATGATTTTAATTCAAACAAAAACAAGATTCATTTTCTTATTCCATTGGGAGATAATTTTGCTTTTTTTTCACAAATACTAAATAAGAAAAGCTTTTTTTGCAGCAGTGTATGATGTGCTATTGCATTCACAAGCGAATACACACACACACACGCACGCACACACATGCGCACACACACACACACACACACACACAGATTTATAATATAACACGTCTCCTCTACTCGCACAACACACTCGCCGTCGCCAGGGAGTCAGTCGTGTCGTCAGATCCATGTAATCTCAGCATACAAGACGCATTAATCAATGGAGCTGTAATTACATGAGGGTTTGTGTGTGTGTTTGTGTGTGTTTGCACGAGGCCAATCTTGCAAGGTCTCCCTTTGTTAAGGTCCATGTCTGCCTCACGCTGTCTGAATGTCGGACAATAAAGGTCTGTGCAAGGGTTAATTAGCAGCGCTGGAGAAGCATCTATCAGCTTTATACAGCAGCCGCACAGATCCATTATCCTGGGACTCAAACACACACACTGTTCAAATTAATGCGCAAGCACATATATTTGTGTGTATGATCAGATATTATACTCGTGACATCCAATCTTGCATTATAGCTTTAGTTGTTTGACCTCATATGAAAACAGAATTTTTCTCAATAATGGCTTAATTGTTTATGGATGCATATACACAATGCACCGCAGCATTTATGTCAAACACTGTGACAGTGGGCTAAGGCACTTAGGGTCGATTTACCAACAGCTTGGGACACGCAAACACTCTTTTGATGTTAAAAAACTACCGTCAGGATTTACTAAGACACACAGTGTATAACTAGCGCTGAAAAGGCGTTGACAGGGTTATTTTTGTAAATACCTGACCTTGTTGCACATGCATTAGGAGTTTCCCTTTCAGATGTAATATGTGGCAGGAGAGTATTTCAAGGAATCCATCCATCCATCCATCCATCCATCCATCCATCCATCCATCCATCCATCCATCCATCCATCCATCCATCCATCCATCCATCCATCCATCCATCCATCCATCCATCCATCCATCCATCCATCCATCCATCCATCCATCCATCCATCCATCCATCCATCCATCCATCCATCCATCCATCCATCCATCCATCCAATGTTTGTTCATATGTCAGCATTATAGTCTGTAGTAATAAACATTGTCACAATGCTGTCAACAGCTTATCTTATTTCTTTTAACCATTAAACAGGTCTTGTGTTAGCGAGTCTCTGAGGATTATTAGGTTTTAAATGCTCAAGGATCTCTTGATCACTTCCTTTTGTCGTAAAACCACAGAGCTGTCACAAACATCCCATTCCTTCATCCTTATCTTCCAGCCTTTCGTACTTCGCCTCGGGTTTGTTATGTCCCTTCATTTGTATGTCTTCAATGCATGTTCTTTTAATGCAAATGCCTCTGTGCTCGTGCGGTGTGATGGCGTGTTTTCATGCATCATTCTGAGATCTCTGTTGTGTTGAGCTTCTTTTGAAGTGCTTGGCCAGAAGAACATTTCATGCTGAGATCTTTATAGTAGGCTAGTGTTTTTATTCGCCAGAGTCATAAACTACAACCGCTCAATATTCAGCTCAATATTCAAGTTCTCATTCAGTGAGCTTTAAAACTACTTCTGCATTGGAGACTTGAGTTTACAGGTAAACAAAGTTTTTTAATAAAATGCAGCAATGGGTTGAGGAAATATAGAAAAGGGGGATTACTAGGATTAAGAGTTTATTGACTGTAAAAATCAAACACTTTTATGTTCACAGAGGAGGGGTTATTCATTTTATTTCGTAATTTAACTTGATCTATAGTGGTTTTACAATTAAAGGGGCACTCAAATTTTCCTTGAGCTTTTGACATATGAGAGGTCATCATACTATAGGACTATCCTGTAAGTTTCAGAACTGAAAACCTCCTTGTTAGTACAAAAGCGACTTTTATTGAAATCAAGGCCAGAGAACGACTCATTGTGGAATGTGTCTATGATAAGTGAAAGAGATGAAAATCAACGCGTACTTCCTCATTGCTACTTTGGCCCCGCCCACTGGTGTATTAGTGAGATGATGAAGGGATAAGAGAGATACAGGATCACTGGACTCAAAACAACATTTCTTACCCAAGGATCCTAATGCTAGGAATGTGGTAATTAATTTTCAACAATGTGAATGTCTCAGTTGAGGGACAACGGACAAAGATTTGCAAGTGTTGGCTAAATCTGGCACATTTGACATATTGTCATGTATTAATGTTTATTGTTCCAGATTAAATAAATAAAAACAAAAATAACACTACATATGTATCTGTATTCGGTACATTTCACTGTGGATTCTTTGGTAAATCAGTCACAATTTCGGCACAGGCTTTGGTAAATCAGTTGCAGTATCGGTGCAGCCTTTGCAAACAGACTTTAACGATGTGGAATTGACATTAATGCAACAATATGTAAGTTACTGTTAATTCTAATGCCTGATCTGTGACCAGTGGTTTAGATATGTAATGATTCATGTAGCTACGGTCAGATGTTCTTTGTCTATGTGTCAGTAAATCAAACCATTGACTGAACCGTCAACTTCACATGGTTTATCTTAGTAGATAGTTATTTAAACTGTGATTAAATTATAGAAATCGTTCAAAGAACGCTCCCTTTACAATTGACGGAGCTGTCAATCAAAACCCAGAGTTTATCAGTGATTGAGTTCTGGACTCTCGCCAAAACTCCTGTTATAATCAACCAGTCTCTTAATTACATTGTGTTTGCAGTGTTAGTTATGATGAAATCATTCGTGAGTTACAATGATGAGATCACTGCATTCATGCGCTCAACATGTCTGTGATTGGCTACATGCTCATCACTGCAACCTTTTACGCCACAACCTAAATATAATGCCATAGATCTAAATATAATGCTATAATCAACTCTTTTCACAATCAATAAAACATTTTCGAGAGAGTTCCACTTGTAATACTTAGATATTTCATAAGCAAATATGTTTAAAATTCACTCTCCTTTAATTATGATGCTCATCATACCAGATACCAATGATTCTTTGATATGAGATCATTACTTTATATTCACAATATGCTACTTTTATCTCAGAAAGCAATATTTGTTCATTTTAAAAGTGTTATATATTAAGAAGTGGAGTTATCTTTCCCATTTTTTTTTTATGTATCTTGGCCTCTTGGGTGTTTTCTTATTTGTGTAGCCTTTTCTCATGAAATATTCATGAGCCGCCACTGGTATACTTAATGAAAGTTTGCATTGCATTATGTTTAACCTTTTCAGATGAGTGAACCTGCAAACGTTCATTTGACATCTTATTAGCAACATAGTTTTTTTGCAGGATGCTGAGAGCATTGAGGCCGTCTTTTTTTTTTTTTTTGCTCTACATGGCATGCTTGTTGCACGTTTATCAAAAACTCTTGATTATCTATCAGTCTTACAGTGTCAGATTTCAATTTTCAGTCCTCACTGCTGCACGGAGACTAGGGGTGGGACGATACAGGTACCTCGCGATTCAATTCTGTGGCGATATGTGGTCCACGATATGATAATATCACGATTCTCGATATCTACGATATTCAATATATTGGAAGAAATTTCATTAACGATATATCACGCTATATGTGACTGAAAAGAAAAAGAAGGAATAATGAAATAATCAGGCACAAAAATAATCAGGCACACGAATATACTTTAGTCTAATTTCGCCATTTTGAACTGAAAATAGCCTATGCAACGTGACTCATGTAATAATTAGTTTACTGTCATTGTGAGGGGAAAAGCCGTTTTCATTATGTTAGGCACAAGATTAATAATGCATGTGTACATATTGAGAATTAATATACCGTAAAACTTCCCGGGTTTTTATTTTCCCAAATCGTCAAACTGCACCGGCTTGTATTTGAGACACAGACAGTTGTCTATATGAGACAGGCTTTTATAATTTAGTGTTGAGATGTTGTTCATTGAGTTTAGGCGAGTCTCTAATCTCTAAAAATCTCCAAATGCTCCACGTGAAACTGCGGTCTTCCGACCTTTTACTATCATGTCAATTGATCTTGATTAATATGCGCGAGGGAGAGAGCAAGTGTCCTCGTGTTGTTTGAAGACGTGAGAGTGCGCGCGCGCGGCCGTTGCGCTCTCTCTGCTCGTAAAACCCGAAGTGTCCACTTTGAGTGGAAACTAGCGGGTGGGTCTTTGATTAGTTTTTTATTGTTTACCGCCATTCTTCTCGCTTCTCTTTTTTTCTGCAATTCTCTGTTGTTGTTAGTTAACTTGTGTTCTTCACCGGCCGCTGTTTGCGCCACTTTACCCCTATTTACTCGAACAGCGCCCCCCGCAAACAGAATGGTAGATATTGGGTAGTGACAGTGACTTTGACAACGGGTAAATTAATCATTTTGTGTTGTAATAAAATATCGATATTGGGCGTTAGTGTATCGATTATTTATTGCGACAGAGAGTGCAACAATATATTGCAATATCGATTTTTTTTCCCACCCCTAACGGAGACGGTGTAAATTTGATGTATTTTTCAATGTCACAACTTTGTTCTGCATCATTACTCATGAATCTACTTGACAAAGCTATCCACACACATACAGCGATGTTCCTCAAGCACTTTGTGGCTAAATCTTTTCTTATTTACAGCTTCGAGCAGTGAACGCACAGTCTCTGTGATTGTGTGCTGTCGCACCTTTGGGGATGTTTGGATTTAACTCTGTTTGTGTAGATTGATGTGAGCTGCATCTCAAAACGGTTTTGGATAATTCAGCCGTGAGCTTCTTTAACAGCCTCCTGTACTCTTACTCTAGACAATGAATCTGTCAATCAAACCTCCCTCCGCCCTGACTCCATTACCCATGATTCTCAGCGGCAAACCTGCCTACTCAAACAGAGATATCTTGCCTGAATTCACTGTTCTCACAAAACCTAGTTGTTGAGTAGAGTTTGATTTTTGAATTTTTTCCTGTGTATTTGAACTAATTTTGGTTAGTTTTAGTAATTTTGTTGCGTTTTTTTTATAATTTTTATTCTTGTAGTTTTTTTTATGTAGAATTTATACATTTTTATTTATTAGTTTTAGGTTATTTGGTTTATTTTTTTAGTACTATAACTACAACTAAATGAAAATAAGAAATAGTGCCGAAATAAAATAAGTGGGAAAAAAAGGAAGTAACAATTATGAAGCCCCGTACATAACATGCGGCCAAATTTTTTCCTTTGTTTTACTAAATTGTGCGCATGATATAATAATTTCTTCCCTCGTTATACTAAATCGTGCTCACGAAATAATAATTTGTTCCCTCGTTGAAGTAAATTGTGCGCACAATATAGTAATTTGTTTCCTGATTTTACTAAATCGTGGCCACGTTGTAATAATTAATTCCCTTGTTTTAGTAAAATCAAAATGAGGGAACGAATTAGTACAATATGGCTACGATTTACTAAAACGAGAGAACGAATTCTTATATATATATTTTTGTCCGCATGTCATATGTAGGGCTTTGTCATTTTTTAAATTTTTTTTATGGTTTTAGATAATTTTGTAGTTAACGATAATAATCCTGGTTAGCATATATTGCTAAGCTAATGCAATACTTGCATGCACAAACAAAATAGCACATGTTGGGTAAATATGCCATGATCGCAGAGAACCATCCCTCTAACGCTCTCTTTCTTTGTTCTCTGCAGATTCCTCAGATCAGCTATGCATCCACAGCTCCGGAGCTGAGCGACAACACTCGCTATGACTTTTTCTCCCGCGTCGTTCCACCGGATTCCTACCAGGCCCAGGCCATGCTGGATATCGTCACGGCGATGGGCTGGAACTACGTTTCCACACTGGCCTCGGAAGGGAACTACGGGGAAAGTGGCGTGGAAGCGTTCGTGCAGATCTCTCGAGAGATTGGTAAAATGGCTTTTCCTGATTGCCTAGATTGGCTTGATGCATTGATGAATTTAAACCAGTTTTAGGCAATTTATATGTTTAATGTCGATGATTGCGTCATTTTACATATGCATCCGCATACATATGCTATCGCTTGTTTCTGCTTATTCTTCACCAGTGTTTTGAGCAGGAGATTATGTACTTTTTCAGAAAATGCGTAACAGCGCCCGATGGAAGCTTGTTTCCACCACAGAATAAAAAAAACAAAAAGTCAAGTCACCTTTATTTATATTGCGCTTTTTTTTACAATACAGATTGTATCACAATGAAAACATGAAAATAAGGTAATTGCGATTTTTTATCTCAGAATTGCGTGATATAAAGTTGCAATTGTGAGTTCTAAAGTCAGAATTGCGTGATATAAACGTATAATTGTGAGAAAAAAAGTCCGAATTGGTTTATTTTATATTTCGCAATTCTGACTTTATAACTCGCAATTGTGAGTTTAGATCTCGCAATTCTGAGAAATAAAGTAATCTTTAAAAACGTTTTATTCTGTGGCCGAAACAAGCTTCCATAGCGCCCCCTACCATATAACAGTGAAAGTACAGAAAGGTGGAAAATTCTGTCAATGGCGGGGAAAGAGTTAAAAGTCTGGTAGTGCATGATCCTCAGTTGGCAAGTGTGTGATGCCTAGGTTTTCCTCTGTAGCTACTTAAAAAGTTGGCAAGTGCATGATAAATTGGGTTTTAAAATCTATTCAGATTTTAAGTGGTGTAGTGTATTCCAGCCTGTAGTTAGCCTAACCAGGGAAAGCATATTATTATTCTTATCTTGCACATTCTTATCTGCTCACCGTGTGCAGAAGTTGAATCCATTTAATTAATTCTTAGTTGTTAAACTAAGGATAAACGGGGATTTACGTACTGCAGTGTTTCTGAAGCTCTGCTCTTTCACGTATTGACCGAAATGTCATGGATGTTCTTGGTTTTGATGGTGTACGGGACCAGGAGCGCTCTGGGTCGAGTGTTCAGCGGTGTACCGTCCGTTCAGTGGATGTTGACTTTGCTCACAGAAGCCAAAGGGGATGTAGACCGTAGGTGTTTGTTGTCCACGCAGCAATGAGAGAGTCTTACAGAAAGAACACAGGGTGAAGCACTACTTTAGCATGTGCTATTTCAACACAAACCTGCATTTTATTCACTAAACACCTTAAGAAATGTTGCACACAGCCTCTCTAGGATTCTGATCACAGAATTTTAGTGGAGACTCATTGAATGTATTTTTAAAAAAATGTAGGCAGAAAACATTAGCCTGGGAGCAGCATCAGCCAATCAAAATCCATAATTATGATTACTTACATGTTAAAAGAGACATGGCTGCGCATAATTCAACGGCATGTTTATGTTTTTGTGTTAAACGCATGGGACTAATTAAACCTATATAGAAGTTAAATTATATAAAATATTAAATTAATGTGATTTTCAGTCACAATTTTGAAAAATATCTGGAAAAAAAATCTTGCTGCATATATTGCACTGAAAAAAATTGCCAACTCAGAAATTGCTTGCACATTTTAAAGTAGAAAAACTGAAATAGTATTTTCTTGGAAAACATACTCCAATAATCTTTCAATAAATATTTTTTAGCGTTGTTTAGCACTGTGCCAGCCATATTAGGTAATTGTCATTCTTGTCAGAGTGAACACATCTCATTTCAATGCGGATGAGGCTTTTTATAGATTAGCCCTTTATGCATTTAATGTTGTTTTTCTGCAGGTGGTTAACAGATGAGATATATTTTTAATTGATCATGGCAGAAGAGTCTTAAAACTGGGCACATTTCCAAACACGCCATGCAGCCGAGTGCACATTCTGCATTTTAAAGATCTATCCAGGTTTTCAGGACCATAAAGTACGACAGATTGCAGTAGTCTGCTTATAGTTGCTATTTAGGACTTAACTTTTGTTGCACCCAAAACATTATTTAAGGGCACATATCATGCTTTTTTGATTTTACCTTTCCTTTCGTGTGTTATATAGCAGTTTGTGCATGTAAACAATGCATGCATGCAGACTTACACGGCAAAAAGAGTTCATCAACGGAAAACATTTGAAACGGCTTGTTTGTAGTCCTGCCGTTATTTCAGTGACTTAGCTAGGTCATTTGCATAGTGACCGCCTACTGCGTCTGCCAGACCTAAAAAAAACAGTTGCATGTCGAGGAGATACTGGGTTTCTTTTTTCCACCGCGAGAGCAAAAAACATTGTATGGACTTTCAATACTGAGGGAATTGTTACCATAGTTTATAGCTCATGAAACCTCGGGACCTGAAACTCGATTATGGTAAGAGACGCAACATATCCGACACGCACTCCAATCGGTTGACTAATCACAATAGACTGGTCCACCTGACCAATCAGAGCAAACTCACTCTTAGAAAAAAGGGTTCATTGGGGTTCTATATAGAACCATAAGGTTCTTTATTCAACTCCAAACAACCTTTTATGCTAAAAAGGTTCTATAATGACAAGAAAGAACCCTTTTGGCACA
Organism: Semotilus atromaculatus; assembly: GCA_031834385.1. Lineage (NCBI taxonomy): Eukaryota > Metazoa > Chordata > Actinopteri > Cypriniformes > Leuciscidae > Semotilus > Semotilus atromaculatus. The sequence goes on from JAULUF010000009.1 coordinate 55,653,361, forward strand.
AAGGTTCTTAGGCTATTATTCATTCATATATTACATTATTCTGCAACATTTTGTAGTTGTAATTAAATTATTGTTTATTAAACTGTTGTAGTGACTTAATATCACATTTTAACCATGCTGATTTTTGGAGGAGAAAAACTGAAATGGCACTCTTCGTGTGATATTGATTAACTACAGAAAATGATATAAATATAAACATTTTCTAACCCCCATATCTTGAATTTTGTGATCATTCACATGCATTCATAAATACATTTTAGGGTCTTGATGTTTGTCAATAATATGAAATATTTAATCCGGAAAGGACAAAACAAATGATAATGAATGAACCCCTAAAAGGTTCCATATAGAACTGGTTACAAAGAACCCTATAAAGGGTTCTTTTTATTGAACCCTTAAAAAGGGTTCTGATAGAACCTTTTAGGGGTTCCAAATACGTAGCGCTAATAGAACCTTTTAAGGTTCTATATAGAACCTTTTCTTCTAAGAGTGTGGGCTTTTTCGGAAAGACGGGGTTTAAAGAGGCAGGAACTAAAAAATGAGTGTTTCAGGCAGAGGGTGAAAAGAGGTGCTGCACTAATGTACAGTATGAGAAAATTGCTTGTTTTTTTTACTTTAAACAATGTAAAAGTATTCCAAAATTATGAATATGGGCACTTTAATAGCCCTAGAAAGACAAACACTGGGTCTGCATGTTGCCTAAGCAGGGAGTGGGAGTGTAAAACGGACTCCTCTTCAGGAATGATGGTGCTGACCACTTTCAAGTGCCCTGGAGTATCAATAAACACCCTCAGATGAAGATATAAGCAGGGAATATGGGTGAGAGGAGGACACGGATGGACAGAAAGTGTAATGATGGGCTTTAACACACAGTTCCTCCTCTGGTAAACCCCGTCTATGCTATTATTCTCCCCCTTCCTCACCCTACGTGATGGAATTATAGCTATTAGCAAAGACCCTGCTGATACGCAAATGCAAACATCTACCAGCTGTACTAATCGCACGGTTTAATTGTGCATTAAAAATTCATGAGCGATGATACACATTTGTGTAATAACATCCACTTTAGCATCCTCCGGACTCCAGTTTTTACCATCACACGTAGTGTTTCACAGCTACTTAGAAACTGTCTCTACTCGAGCTCCTTGCTGCTCATCATTTAAAGTAGTTAACCGGAGTCAAGACAGAATCTGCACAACTGAAAATGCAGCTAGATGAAGCATGAAGAGAGTTTTCCCCCCTTCGTACATGGAGATAGATGATGTTTAGCTACTAGTGCAGTGTTGACATTCAAATGGTTGATTTTTGTAGCATTTACTGTATAAACACATAAAACTGGGCTAAGAACCCTTATGAAATTTAACCACGGTTTTACTACAGCATTTGCAGTAAAACCTTGGTTTTACTATTGTAACTATGGTTTAACTATATATTTTTTGTAGTAAACCCAAAGTAACTACAAAATTAACCATGGTTTTACTATAGTAATACATGGTTTAACTAGGGTTTTGGTATATAGAAACTTCAAAATAAACCATGGTTTTAATACAGCATTTGCAAGGAAATCATAGTAACTAGAAAATTAAGCATGCTTTATACTATAGTAAAACCATAATAACTATAAAAATAACCAACAGCATTTGCAGTAAAGCCATTGTAATAAAAAAAATGAACCATGGTTTTACTACAGCACTTGCAATAAAACCAAAGTAACTACAAAATGTAACTATTAGTTTTGTATTACAACCATAATAAACACAAAACAAAATATGTTTTTTTTTACTATAGTAGGCTATAGTTGACTCATTAATACTATGAGAGAAATAATTAAGCATGATTTTATAATGAAAACGTTTCCAAAATTAAAAGAATGGCTTTTATTGTCACTGGACTTGATTCAATTAAATATGTTAAAGATGGAGGGAGACGATGTAAGAAAGGACGTGACCGATGAGGAGTTATGCTTGCCTTTGTTTGCAGATTGTGAAGGAGCTTTATTTCTCATGCGTTGCATTTCCCAGACTGCAGGTTCAAGTCTCCCAGCTGTAACGTGAGCGGTGGATTAAAACGAAGAGAAAAGAATTGAACAAGCATTCAATTAGCCGCTAAATGAATGTCATACAACAAGCGGATGAAAAGTCAATAGCTTTGCAACAATGATGCCCTCTATGTAGTTTCCGCTAATGGCCAAGACAATTGAGATCTTTCTCGTTGCTTGTCACTACTTCAGGAAATCACCGTGCATCAGATAGCAGTTGCCCTTTTGAGGCTATAAACATTAACCGCAGTTTATTCTACAAACTTTGAGTTTAATTAAGGACCATTTTTTGTGTGCACGCTTGTATTCGCTGTCCGAGAGTGAACAGATGTCATGACCTAGTGGGTGGCGTGTAGCGTTGATGCATTGAGCTATACTGGTGAAAACTCATCTAGTTTAATGGTTTTATAAGGGGTTTTGAACCTTGCCATCTTGGCTAACCTTGCAGACCAACTAGATGATCTCAAAACAAACAGGCTTAAGGTTCAGGGGCCAAAAAAGGTCTATGGTCAATAGCCCAGCAACTCAAACTAAACTGTCATTGTGTTTGTAGCATCGTTTTATATTAGCCATCCCATGGTTGGGCAAGAACTACGCTGGATTAGCTTGTATTACGTGTGACTGTTGAGAGGTATCCGTAATTGGGTAAAGTACCCTGTCTCACTGCATTTGTTCTTGTAAAGATGACTCTCGCTATGCAGACTTATCTGTGACAACACGCCGTGTACAGTTTCCCATCACACTAACACCATTTTATTTCCCCCGAGGGAAACATTTCTTGGTCATATAGTTGTTTTTTTTAAGAACTCAAGAATTCTCATGTGTGTTCCATTAATGTATCAACCGTTTCTCTGAAAATTCCATTGGAATTCCAATACAGTTCACTGCAGTTTCTAACTTTTATTCCTTTTCACACAAACTATCACTGGGGCAGATTATTGATTATTGATTAATAATGACTTGTTTCTTGCGCAATACTATTTCATGAGTGCAAAACATTTTTACCATAGTTCATGATGTGTAAACAAACACATTTTGACATATGTACAGTATGTCTTTTCAGATGTAGTAAACTTGCTCGGTAGCTCACCTGCTACAGGTGAAACACGTGACGCACGCGATTAACGGTAAAAGACAACAAAGACTTGTAGAAGCAAGCTAAAATGGCATGGTAAATGCATCTTTTTTCATATTTGCTTATATGTTAGGTTTAGTGTATAGGGTTTAGTGTAGGTAGTACATTATTTTCAAATGCAAACTGCCGAGATACACAACAACCATTGCAATAAAATGTAGCCACAATCATGTTCATCTGTTTCTGGGAACATTTAATGGGCTTTTAGTTTCAATTTCTCTTTGAAATTGCAGCACAGTGTGCAGGAAGTTATTTTGTGTGCTAAAAGTTGTCAATTTTTGTCTACATGCTAATAGCATGTCGTCTTTGTTCAGGTAGGAGACTAAGATTCGTAAAAGTCTTTTATACGTGTAAATTCATATTAATAGCATCAAGGCAGCTGCCAGGACGAGGTTAGTGAGCACCGTTCTCTGAGGAGCAAGTAGCAATAGATGCTAATAGACATTAGCCTTAATTACCATGCCAATGGGCCATAGATAATTGCATTAATGTCTGTCATGGGATTTCCCGGTAGTTTGTAAAAGCTCTGTGAAATGGTCATTTCAGCAGCTGGGCTTCAGCACTTCAGGTCCCAGACATGCACTGCAAAAAAGGATTTTCTCACTCAGTATCTTGTTTTACAAATATCCAAACATTCACAGCCTGTCAGTGTCCCGGAAGCGGGAGAATTAGCAATTTATTGACCTTTATTTTAAGCAATAATAAATCAGGTATCATTTGAAAGCTTAAACTCTCTAAATTCATTCTCTAAAGGCAAGGCAAGGCAAATTTATTTATATAGCACATTTCATACACAATGGTAAGTCAAAGTACTTTACACAGAAGAAATAAAAAAAAATAAAAAAAATAAGAATAATTAAAACAGTTTAGAATAAAGAAATTAAAATAATCATATTATAAAAATGAGTTAGCATGAAAACGGAACTTCAAATCCTTTTAGCAAGCTAAATGTTTGTGATATCAACTTTAAATTTGGAACACAACTTGGATACACATTTTCAAGCAATTTTGCAGTCCAAATCTTTTTGTAAATTTGTTTTGTATAAAATAAAAAAAATATTTAACTTAAACTTTAGTAATTTTTTTAGTCTTTCATTTTTTTTAAGCTGCTTTTACTTCTGCAATAAGTAAGTGTTAAGTCTTGTTTTAGATCAGAATTAAGTGATTTTATACTTAAAACAAGAAAATGCCAATGGGGTCAGAAAAGCACTTAATTCAAATGGGAAAACACTTATTTTTCTGACCCCATTTGTAGATATCTGTTATTGGTTTAGGCATTAAGTAATTTTGCTTCTCAAGTAATTGTGTCTTGATTTAACAATATATAGACATTCAAAAAAAAAATAAAAATTGCAGTGCATGGGACCTGAGTTGCTGTGACTGGACTGAAATGATGAGCTAGATAAATTAGGATTGACACATTTCTACCATCTTACCACCCAACGTGTCCCTCTATCCTTTGCTCACATCTAAACTAACCGGTAACCACCGGAGCTGAACGCGTGACCCTGTACACACTCTTAAAACACAGGGGTCCAGTGCATTCCCACAGGAACTCAGGAGAGAAAAGCCTGTCTTCTCTGTTTAAAGGGCCTAATGAAGCCATTACATTTATAGGAAGCCAAACTCTGTCTATAGATTAAACACAGGCTTCTGTTATTCCGGGGTTGTGACCCGCACAGACGGCTGCCAAGTGATGTCCTGTGAATGCCACTGGGGAACAGATGGTGCAAACCGCACAGCACAACCCATATAGTGTTTCTAACATTATACATGGTGACATTTTGATGCAGTTAGATCTGTAGAGAGCAGAATTCATAAAGACGTTATGTAGGGCCTCTTGAAACAGGCCATATGTAAGAATTTTCATGTATTAATTGTTTTTTTATTGCCAATGTGTGAACAGCTTGTAACAAAACTTAACAATCGAGACCTTCTTAGATTGACTATGAGAGTCTGCAGACTGATTTTTTATGGGAAATACTGAATCAAAAGGATGTGACGTTTACACTCTCTCTTTTGTTTTATGACACATGAAATGAATGCTTATACAATGTTCAGGATAATGTTGAAAAAGCCATTCTGTACTGTAATGTCAATGTGTCATGCAAATAAAAGGGACTAATTCACATTATAGTCTCACACAGCCAGATCAATAGTCTACATAATCTCAAATATACTTTATAATATCGTAAGATTTTAATACCTCATCTGTCGATGCCGGTGAATGCCAGAACTGGTGCAAACGTTTCCACATCGATCAGATGCTTTCTGAACGGCTGTTTTCTCACCGCTGTCATTATTGTGTGTATGTTATTAATGAAAATGTAATTTTCATCTATCTATCTTTTTCCTTCTAAGCAAAGGAGGGAAAAGAACTTCACCGCAAGTGAATCGGGGTTAAATCACGGTCAGTCGTTAAATCACGTTACGAGTGCAAACACGAGCAATGCGTTTCTGGCTGCAGTTCACTTAGCGGCCATCGGTGTCGCTAATAACAAGGCTTTCTGAAAGCTACTAAAAAGTATTTTTGTTTTGTTCTGCACTAAAATATCGAAACATTCTTAAATTAAGGCACATTTACTTAACACAAGATAAAATTCATCAAATTAAGAGACAAACAAATATCCACCAATGGGGTCCGAAAAATAAATCAGCATTTTTTTCTTGTTTTAAGTATGTAAACTCACTTAATTTTGATCATTTTTTAAAAAGAAAACAATACTTACTACTTTTAGTAATTTTGCTTTTTTATTATTTTGCTTTTTTTTTTTTGCCGTGCATGGAATTTTATTTTCAAACAGATTGAACATTACAATGTTTGCAATTTGGTTTAAATGATGATCACAAACGCAAAACCAGCAGCACATGTGGAGTGGAGAAATGAATCAGAATATGAAGCTGGAAGTAATCTATTCTTCATTTTGCCAATGCGATTTGGCACACGGGCCTTCATCAGGACTAAAACAATGCAAATGGAGAAAACTTATTTAAATGCAAACGAAGACATGATTAAATCTAACAGTCAGCCAATCAGAGAGTTGGAACAACTCAGATTGGATGATATCCTCCAATCACATGACACACCATGGTTTGGTTTAGGTATTTTTTAAAACCATTTTCCTACTAATTAGGGAACATATTACTGGATATCATAAATGTTCTCTTGGTACTGTAACTCAAGCTATCAAGATCTTTGAAAGTGTGTGTTTGCTCATCGTCATTATCAGCTCTCAAAAGTGAGAGACACAACCACAGGACATCAAACGCAACACATGTTTCCAGTTAACACTTCATTTGCTCATTTAATTTAACAGTGTGCAACATCAATGACAAAAAGTTCTTAATCTGGACAATTTACAAAACGTACAAAGGATCAAGTTTTAAATGTTAATGATGTGAAGTTTCCTAAAGATTGTGTTATTAGATTCTTTTAGCAGTTCCTCAAGACTCACGAGTGTCTCTGGTTTAAACTTAGTGACCAAAATGTAATTGGATTTGGAATCTGTTCTATTAGTTCATCAGTTTTTTTTTCATTTATTATAATTTGTTTCATATATATATATATATATATATGTGTTATTTTTTAATATACAGTACATATCTTAATAAATATGTAAATATCACTGGATATTACATTACATTCGTCCATAAACTCCATAAAATTATGTCCCAGTGTTAAATATGAAGGAATTTTCCATATTGGTTTTTCACAGGTATTGTACCTGTATTTTGTTGTGTTGTGCTTGAGTGTTGAAGGAAATGCCCGTAAACTTAACCAAAAAAAATTTTTTTCTTACATTGAATGATTGATATGCATATGAAAATGATTAGGCCTAAATATTGTTCTTCCTTGTGCTAATTTTGTGGGAAACAATGTGGTAAACCAAACATTTTACTTCTCGCATTACTGATCAAATGCATATGTTTTTTTTTTTTTTTAAATCAGGTTTCAACTTATCCATTAAACATTTCTGATTCAAGAACATGAAGATTAATAACTCACAGGCAGTTTTAATTCCACAACCCACCTTATTGACAATAGAGCAGAATATGTGTGGGAACATCTGCCTCGACTTCCTGAAAGAGCTTTTATCATCTGCAAATTTCCGCTTCACTTGCTTTTATTTTTACTTTAAGCCTCGCAGGAAACATCTTTAGAGGGAGGTCAGGAGTGTCACGGTTGAAATAAATTGCAAAACCAATACTGACGTTATTATGTGGAGAAACACAAGAGCATAGAAGTGCTTCTAAATGGAAAAGCCTCGAGAACTCGAATGTGAATGCCTATAAAGACGAACACTTCAAGGGAAACTCTGGAATGAAGAATGGTGTGATAACACTTTATTTTAAGGGAAGTCCAGCTTCAAGAGCTCAACATGCAGTGGAAAAGTGTTTAGCTGGTCTGTTATGCTGGTTTCAGATGCTGTATACACTTATACTATCGCTCAGACTGGGATTTGTTATTTCAATTAAAGTGACCCGGCTGAAAGTCGAGCTGTCAGAGCGCATTGGCTAGTGGATATACGATTAGGCGGAGGTAGCAGAACATCCATACTTTCTATTTCATCAATGTCTGCAGATTGACTACAGCCATTGATCCCGTTGCAAGCGGACTCTGTTCTCCTTAACGAGCTCGGACAACTTTACTGTTTAGGAAAGACAAACGCTCCCGAAGCTTCCCCCCTGCCAGGCCGGATGAGCCGATCCCAGAGTGGCTCTTTTGCGGCAGCTGGCGGCAGATAATGAATCAAGCTCCGGCCAGCTGTGTGATAGATGTCACTGTCCGCCAGTGCTGATTAGCTGACAATTACAGCGGTGTGTGTGTGTGTGTGTGTGTGTGTGTGTGTGTGTTACATTGCATATTTTTCCTCTCGCCTTCTACGTTCATTTTGTCTTTTATCATTTCTCTGTGCATTCTTGTGACCCTGGATCACAAAACCAGTCTTAAGTCGCACGGGTATATTTGTGGCAATAGCCATCAAAAAACTCTATGGGCCCTATCTTGCACCCGGTGCAAATGACTTTGTTCACTGACGCATGTATCATTCGTATTTTGCTCCCGCGCAAAGCGGACTTTTCCCTCCACAGACGCACGTCGGTAAACTAGCGAATGAACTTGCGCTCCCTGGGCCGGTCGGCACAAAAAAGGAGACTTGTTCCGGCGCAAACAATCCCTGGTGCTATTTTGCAGTTCCAGAAAACAATTGCGCCACTGACCAGAAAAAACCCAGTCTAAAGTCAGTGGGCGTTGAGCGTACATTCAGATGCTATTTTAAGCGTGCATGCTTGGTCATAATACAGAGTGTGAACAACGCGCATACACTGTGGATGATTCTCTCATCTACACAGATGCATTTTCCTTTTTAAATGATACATTATTATAAGGAAAAATATTAAAACACGAGGGAAATCATTGTTGTGTCCATGACGATGGGAAAAATAGGCATAAAGCTAAATTATTATATGCATGTATAACCGAAGCTAATAGGCTACGTGCACAAGCGTCGTGACGAACTTCCGCTATTGTCAGAAGCCGGCATATCAGTTTCCGGTTTTGGACTGCTCATCCGCATCCGCTATAATTAAACAAGATGAGAGCTGCTGTTGTACGAAAAAAAGAGATATAATGTGCGTGACACATCTACGTTTCTAAGAACTGTAGGTTGATCTAACGCCCGTTTCAAACATACTCTGTTTGCCGTGCAGGAGCAGCGCGTGCGATAGTGCTTTTCACATATGAAGCGTTAGCAGCAGTGAATAACTGATCCGCGGCTATACCACAAACACATACTTACTATTTTTATATTAAATCCAGAAGTTATGCTGCAACTTTTATTTAAAAAAAAGTTGTGTCAGCATTGCGATTCTCTTTGTACACATACACTGGACGTATGCACGTTTAAACACAATTTAAACAACGTAGGGCTATTATTCCATGCATTACTTATACTTGGGCTATATCAAGTTGCCCAAGCAAGTGGTCAACTATTTAACCATGTACTTATATTAAAATCGCAAATTTTAAAACTTAAAATTTACTAAAATTGATAGCTTCTATAAAGAAGAGAAAGTAGAGAAGTCTTTTGTGGTGCTGCAAACGCTGAATTAAAGTGACACCAGATGTTTCGTGGTCAAAATGAACAAAGATTGACTTGAAAATGTAGTAATTTCACCATAAATGCATTTAATTATATACTGCTATTTTTCACAGTCATGACATACAAATTTGTAAAGTACACACACACAGGCAGTGCACAGCTTTTTTGAATGAAATTAATGTTTTGAGCAGGTTCATATAATTTGCATATAATTTGTAATCATTATTTTTAAAACTATTAGGTATACTGTTCAATTTATATGTTAAATAATAAAATACATGGTTAAACATATTTTGGACTGGCAATTTAAGTAAAAAATTAACAAACAATCTTTCCATCATAAACCGTCATTTCCACCACTACCCAGTTTAAAAAAAAAAAAAAAAAGAATAACCAATGATGTGGATCTAAATGTACTTTAAATCAAGTATTAATAGTTAATTACTTACAATATGTGTGTGACTTTAAAAAAATAAACATAGACCTGAGCAAAAATGAAATGCTGTATGCAAAAATCCCAACTCATGGCATTTAGCAACTTTAAATAAAAATTTATTAAGTTCATGAAGTATTAAGATTTATTTTGTTACATGATTAGGTATAGCCACTGGTGTTGTTGACTGATACATAATCTTATATAATCAGTTTTACAATATTATATTGTAATAAACTACATAAATTGAAAATACATTAAAAATAATAATATTCCATGGAATTCTAAAACTGCCCACTGTTATATTGTGTTAGAAGACACAGCTAGGAAGTTTTAAGTGTGTTTTAAGAGAGTGAATTTTCCATAAGCTCACAGTGCCGAAAGTGCTCCTAGTTGGAGAATCACACTCATCTTTTTACTTTTAGAAGACCGGGGTAAATCAGGGAAAACTACAACTTCAACAAGGCGACATAATGAACAACACTCGTCTCATTCGTGGAGGTGGAAAAAAAAGTTCTTTGTGACATGCAAGATCTATTGTATTAAAATTTAAATGCAAAAGAAAAGGCATGAGAGTCGGCTGTTTTTGTTAATTCTAAGTTTTAATTTAAAATCTTTGCGATTTTAATATAAGTGCATGGTTAAATAGGCTATTTGACCACTTGCTTGAGCAACTTAATATAAGTATAAGTAATGCATGGAATAATAGCCCTACGTTGTTTAAATTGTGTTTAAACGTGCATACGTCCAGTGTATGTGTACAAAGAGAATCGCAATGCTGACACAACTTTTTTTAAAATAAAAGTTGCAGCATAACTTCTGGATTTAATATAAAAATAGTAAGTATGTGTTTGTGGTATAGCCGCGGATCAGTTATTCACTGCTGCTAACGCTTCATATGTGAAAAGCACTATCGCACGCGCTGCTCCTGCACCGCAAACAGAGTATGTTTGAAACGGGCGTTAGATCAACCTACAGTTCTTAGAAACGTAGATGTGTCACGCACATTATATCTCTTTTTTTCGTACAACAGCAGCTCGCATCTTGTTTGTTTATAGCGGATGCGGATGAGCAGTCGAAAACCGGAAACTGATATGCCGGCTTCTGACAATAGCGGAAGTTCGTCACGACGCTTGTGCACGTAGCCTATTTGGGTGTGGGTTTGTCCCATCCCCAATGTCACTTCTCTTTCTTTTACGGCCCTGACGAGAACATCGATCTCCTCGGCTGTGAACCGATTCTGAAGCGCTCCTGGTAAATGCGCCGTTATAATAGTATTGCGCCATGGAACAAGCGCACCTCGTTCATCATGCTCTTAAAGGGGATGTGATATGACGCTCTGATTGGTTTATTTCACGTTACGCCCAAACCACACCTATGAATAATGAAGCTACTTCAGACCAACCCCTTTTAAACTTGCGTCGGGCGCAAGAGTCATTTATCCCGCTGGTAAAATAGCAACAGCGCCCAAGACCCGCCCAGGAAGTTACTTGTGCTTCACGCTTGATACTTGCGTTTCAGATCGTTAAAATAGGGCCCTATGGGTCAAAATTATAGATTTTTCTTTTATGCCAAAAATCATTAGGATATTAAGTAAAGACCATGATCTATTAAGATATTTAGTAAATTTCCTACCTTAAATACATCAAAATTTTATTTTTGTAAGTGGATGCAGAACAATCGCCAACAGAAATGGAAACTTTTAAAGGAGATTTTCTCAATATTTAGATTTTTTTTAACCCTCAGATTCCCGATGTATAAATCTCCATTAAAAAATGGACACATAAGACTGCTTTTGTGGTGCAGGGTCACAAATATGAATTATTATTCTTCGACAACCATAGTCATTTAAAATCGACATGAAACGAGTTTGCAACCCATTTAACCGTATACGTAATGTGACGTATTTACAAGTAAAACAGAATATTCAATGAGATAAAGTGGGAGGGACTTAACTGATCAACTGGAGTATGATTGGATAGTGAAAAGTGATGGGAGGGGTTGGAAAAAATATACGAGCTGAAAATAAATGTTTCAGAGTCGTTTTGATGAGCTCAGGATTATTTCACATGACTGATGAAAACCAGGAATGCGAATTTAGTCCGTTTTTTATGATGATATTTCATTAATATTAAAGTTATAAAGTTTTTTTTAAATAATGTGTGTTGTGGAAAACACTACATACTGTAAATGACTATGACTTGACACACTTTTTTTGACTGCAAAAAGAGAATAATTCATATTTCTATAATATTTCATATTTTTTTAAATAATATCTATTTCATTTTTAAAACATTTGAAATAGGAAATGGATGTTTACTGCTGCCTCAGTTCTCGTCTCAGGACCGTCCCCTGCCCGGGCTCCAGAGCCGGTGTCCCACAGAGAAAGGCGCTGTCCCGCGGCTCCCGTCAGGCGTTTTGGTGACTTTGATGTAATCTTTTGACCCTTTCACTCTCGTAAGTCTTCAGAGACGTTCTGTCACGACTCAAGCTGTCCTGACGTGTGCCAGGGTTCAGCTGTCTCAAAGCATGTGTCTTCACTTGGGGTCGTGCTCAGTCAAATACATGCATGTTATAATCTTCTGAAGTTCATTGTTTACAATAGATTTACATATGCTGTGGTCCAGATCATGCTACACTGAAGTTGACTTTAAAATGCATTCAAAAGCAAGGCAAGGCAAGTTTATTTATATAGCACATTTCATACACAGTGGTAATTCAAAGTGCTTTACATAGAAGAAATTTAAAATAATCAAAAAGAAATATGAATAATTAAGACAGTTTAGAATAAAGAAATTAAAACAATCAACAGAAATAAGAATAATTAAAACAGTTTAGAATAAAAAATTAAATAAAATACAGTTCAAACAGTCGGACACATACAGTGGCACAGTGCTCATATCTGCAATATTTTGAGGTCCTAGGCCATTGAATGATTTATATACCAGTAATAATACTTTAAAATCAATCCTAAATGTAACTGGGAGCCAGTGTAAAGCCCTGAGGACTGGTGTGATGTGTTCATATGTTCTGGTTCTGCTCAGCGTTCTGTACGAGCTGCAACTGTCTTATGGTCTTTTTGGGAAGGCCAGTGAGGAGTCCATTACAGTAATCCACCCTGCTGGTGATGAAAGCATGCACTAGTTTCTCTAAGTCTTGACTGGAAACAAAGCATCTAATTCTTGCAATATTTTTCAGATGATAATATGCTGATTTAGTTATTGCTTTGACATGACTACTGAAACTAAGGTCTGACTCTAGAGACACACCAAGATTCCTGACTTGATTTTTAGTTGTTAGACCCCTAGAGTGATGGTATGCATTCACCTTGAGAACTTCATCTTTGTTTCCAAACGCAATGACTTCAATTTTGTCTTTGTTTAACTGAAGAAAATTTTGGCACATCCAATTGTTTACTTCATCAATGCATTGGCACAGGGAGTCAATGGGGCTGTAGTCGTTAGGCGATAGGGCTAAGTAGAGCTGTGTGTCGTCTGCATAGCTGTGGTAAGAGATTTGATTCTTTCTCATTATTTGGCTCATTGGGAGCATGTACAGGTTGAATAGGAGTGGCGCAAGAATTGAGCCTTTTTAATGAGAAGTATTTCCAAGTAAAACAAGATATTCAATGGAAAAAAATAGGGCGGGACTTCATTTGATTATCAGTAACAATGCACTGTGTGACACATGTGACCTCAGCCGAATATGATATTATTTTGATTAACATGCATAATTCCATTGTGAATATCTGTAAGAATAAAGCAAAAAGTCAATTTTAAATTAATTTTGGCTTTGAGGAAGACTGAGACTCATGAAGAACTTAAAGTGTGTGTGTGCGTACGTGCGTGTGTGCGTGCGTGCATGTGTGTGTGTGTGAGAGAGAGAGAGTGTGTGTGTGCGAGAGAGAGTGTGTGTGTGTGTGTGTGTGTGTGAGAGAGAGAGAGAGTGTGTGTGTGTGTGTGTGTGTGAGAGAGAGAGAGAGAGAGAGAGAGAGTGTGTGTGTGTGTGTGTGTGTGTGTTTGTTTTTGTGATATATGAGGACACAAATGTGTATAATGACATGCATATTGCACTGGTATTACAACTTACACGTGACTTATGAGGACATTGCATGAGTCCTCATATTTCAAATAGCTTAAAAAACATAAAAACCAATGTTTTTTTAAAAATGTAAAAATGCAGCATGTCTCCTGTGATGGGTAGGTTTAGGGACAGGGGCAGTGTGTGTGTGTGTGTATGTGTGTGTGTGTGTGTGTAAGGGGATAGAATATATAGTTTGTACAGTATAAAAACCATTACGCCTATGGAATGTCCTCATAAATCACAAAAACAAACCTGTGTGTGTGTGTGTGTGTGTGTGTGTGTGTGTGTGTGTGTGTGAAAGCGAGAGAATGCAAACACAAATGTCGGTGTGGGTTTTCCTTGCTTTCTCAATTTTTACAAAATGAAGCGATTTTGGCCGCGTCCGTGCTTGACACGTAATTTATTCACCCACACCATAAAACCGTGGATTTAAAAGTTTCATCATCCCCCAGCCTCTCATTTCTCACACAGAAAAAAAAGATTATTCAGCCTCGGGATGTGCATTTAGGCCGGCCTTTATATTCTGTGCCTCGTCTTTCTCTGTCTCTCGGTCTCTCTCTTTTCTGAATGGCCAGTACCAATATTTGCACTAGGATGACTGATTTCATTTACTATATATATATATATATATATATATATATATATATATACATATATATATATATATATATATACATATATACATACATGCATACATACAATGATATTATATGATAAAAGTCATATGACTAATATAATGTACATTCTGCAAACTGTGATTGTTCAAGAATTCCATTCTGAATAGCCTTCATATTTTTCTGTGCTTCTTTTCTGTCCTAAAGCAATATGGTCAGTTTTATGATGTTTTTCTTAATAATGTGTCTCGTATCGGCTCGCGCGTGCCTCCGAGGGTGCAGTATCTTTAAAAGAGCACAGGTCGTGTTTGGCTGCGAGGGTAAAGCACGCTATTACCGTCTAGCAGTCAGAAGGGTGAATCTTGTCAGATTAACTTCAATCGTGTCCCTGGGTGGCTTTTTCAGGGATACACAATTAGCCTTGGATCAAGGTCTCAGATTGACATGGTGGTCCAATCACCCATCGCAGATGCGTCATTTCATGAAGGAAATTGGCTAATTAGGCCCTCGGATTTCCACATGTTCCACGTTTCCCGTAAGAGCCGGTTTACTGTGGTTTCACCCAGACATCTGCCTCGGCTCGCTCTAACTGTTCCTCTGTGTGCTCAGCAAAGCAAACCCATCTAATCTCAGTGAGTGAGCCATATGTGGAAACACTGGAAGAGTGGATTTAAAGATCCTTGTGTAAAGCTGTTACCCCACATGCAATATATTCTTCACATTAACACTCTACGAAACAAGCTTTTTCTTCAGCAAAGTTCTTCCGAATATTATAATTATTCATATATGCAAACAAATCTGCGTGGCTCAAGTGACAGCTGTTATTCATACAATGTAAATAAATAATGTAATTAGAGAAGTCCATGCCTTATAGTATAGTATTTTTTTTTTTTTACCAGAATTAAAAATACAACTCCAGGTGGACGATCCAGTGCATGGCTGTATTATGTGTGATAGTAAAGGTAATAATTTATATACATTCATTTATAATTACACAATATTAAAATATCATTATTAAATTGAAAATATAGTATTGGTAAGTGCTGCCAAATCGATGAATCATGATTAATCGCATCGCAGTTTGTGTTTATATTTGTGTGTCTGTGTGTGTGTTTGTGTCTGCACTTATACACACATGCTTTATATAATAGGGCTGTCAAATGATTAATCACGATTAATCGCATCCAAAATAAAAGTTTGTGTTTACATAATAAATGTGTGTGTACTGTGTAAAATTATTTTGTATATATAAGTACACACACGTGCATTTATATATTTAAGAAAAATGTGTTATTTATATATACAATATTTATATTTATATATAATATAAATTATATATAAATCTATATATAGTATATACATGCAAATATTTCTTAAATATACAAGCATGTCTATGTATTTATATATATAAAATAATTTTACACAGTACACACACATTTATTATGTAAACACAAACTTTTATTTTGGATGCGATTAATCGCGATTAATCATTTGACAGCCCTATATATGCATATGCATGAAAATAACATTTTAACTATATTATAAAACTGTACAATTCTTTTTAGCAAGCTCATATTTTGTTGCTATAAAGTTCTGAGTGATTTTATCTCGTTGATATGCGGTTGCTCGGGCGTTCTGTGTGTTTACTTGGTGGTTTCTTAATTATTTTTTTTACGTAAGTGGGAATTCATGCAGATAAAAATCATATGATAGCATGCCTGTCCTAAACAAGCCTTGGCAAACAGCTCTGACGGTAATTTCCTCGAATGCTGTCTCGACTCTAGCTTTTGGATGATTGCATGTTTGTTGTGTTGGAAACGACCTCCCTGTTCCTGAATCTCCACTCCGTATCTCTCGCATCGAAGAGTCACCCTTTAAACGACAGGTTTCGGCTTTCACCAGAGGCAATATCAAATTGACACACGAATCAAGACCCTCTCAAAGCGAGTAAGTGGCGGTTGTAGTGTCAAGCCTCTCAGTCCGTCGCCATTGTTGACCACAAAGAGCCGTGACAGTGTGTTCTCCGGCAGAAAGGCTCTTTTGTCCGCGTGATTGGCAGCCGAACACCTGGTCAGATGCGCGCGTGCTGTAATATTGCTCATCGGGATGCATTCTGGCGAGCTGTGATATCTTCTGCCGGCCCGGCGTAATTCTGGCATTCCAGCAGCTGAATTACAATCGCCAGAAGAGCTTCGCCTCGGCGCCGGCCTTCCCATGGGGCTTTGCTTTCATTGATTCTTGTTAGTGCTAGAAGTGAGTCTGTCCGCTGTAGGGACACGGTCGGGCTGGAGACCTTGTGTTCGGGAGACCTGCAATCGCTCTGATTGTCAAGCCTGGTTTAAGCCCTGTTCTGCTGAAGACCAAGCTAGCTGTATACCACAAATTTTATTTCTCGTGCCATTAAAAATAGTTTTTGCGTACATAGGCTATGAGCGACCGCAAAAACGAAAAAAAAAATGTTCAAAGACATTATTAAAGATGGCGGCGCCTCGTTTCTCTGGTGCATAAGGTCTATAACCACACAGGCTTCGGGTATGCACTTAAACGGACAAAAACACACACAAATATGTCAAAAAAGCCTATCTTGGTCCAGTCGTTGTCTTAAGTGAACAATAACAGTTGGGAAAGTTATCAAATGTGTGTCAGTATATTAGATATGCGTGCATTTTGTCTTAAAGTGACAGAAGCCTAATAAACCTGCTGCTGTCTGTCATTTAATGTTAATCAAACAACAAAAGAAACCGAGAGAATCATTCACTGTTTTTCACTAAATAACTTTAGTAACTTTAAGGATCAGTGTATATTTAATTAATACAGTGAAGAAGACTATATAGAGTTTTATTTTTTTACATTGGATTACATTGGATTTCTGTATACTAGAGGCTAGTATTTGTCCTTTTGTTTTATTTTGTATAGTATTATTACTGACTGTTGTTTGTTGACAGTGAAACGGTACTGAAAGCACAGATTAAGGGGTCGGGGGTCTTTTTTTTATGAACTCATTGTTCATTCGAGGATTGTTCATAACCTTACAAAGTTTTGCTTGGGGCCCCCAGAAGCCTAGGACTTCACGATAATGTATGCTATTTGAGCCCTTTAAAGTGCAAGACTGCATTTACTGCTGTCGCACATCTCATCTTTTTGAATATGCTTGCCTGGATGTGCATATGACAAAATATTCTCACTTGTTCATTAGCGTCAGCTCACCTATTGAGTCCGTTGAGTTTCTGGAATGAAGTACCTCTTGTAGATGTGGGGTAATTACAAACCAGCGCTGACAGGCCATCAGTCAAGAGCGCTCTCAGGAAACACGGGATGAATGGGAAGGGAATCCTGCTGGGAGGGCTGGCACTCATCTAGATAAAGATGTTGCTTTTGAAAAACAGCTGATGCCCTTTCTGTCATTTTTCTGCAACGAATCCAACACGACTGTATTAGTGCAAATGAGATTCTCCGGGCATGCTGTCTTCTCTGTGTTGTGAAAATTAGCTGAGAGGGACTGTGGGAACAAGAGGAGCTTGCAGTCTGCTGCCTGTCAGTGAAGTGATGGGACTTCATTACCATAAATAGAAAAGGCTTGAAATATTGATTTAACATGAAAGAAAACAGTAATTGGGCCATTTAATTTCAATTGATTTAAAAGGGCAAGGTTATTCATAGTTTAAAAGGGAAGTTCCCCCCCAAAAAACATTTACTTTTTTTTTTTTTTGCGGAAGTATTTTCCTATTTTGTGAAATAAGCTTTATAAAAGTAGTCTATGCGACTCAGTCTTCTAAAGATTTGTATGATTTTTTGTTGTTGTTCATTTCGAATCTTCCCCTCCAGTCCAACTCTCCAACCTCAAACATGGCGCCTCGAGATGCATGTTTGACTTAAATGACATTAAATGACTGTAAAGTCATTGATATGGTGGCGTACTTGAATATAAAAGTTGAGAGTTTAGAGCAAAGGGACATTTCAGCATTTAACAGTTTTCATTTTGAGCTGTTCCTCACACAAAGTTCAAAGTTTTTGTTGGGAAAAACTGTGTTGCAACTTGTATATCCGAGTTTGTTTCAACCCTGTATTTAACGCATACCTCGGTTCTTAATTGATCCAGGAAACTCGAAAATGCTGACTGCAAAAAAATATATAGATTTTGTAAACATTAAAACGATTTGATGATTTTGAGAATATGGCGAATATGAGCCAGATGGGGAAATTAAATCTGACGACAACAGTCATGATGTTACAAAAGCTTCTCCTCAAACTGAACCCTTCCAAGTTCAAAAAGGTAACGAAATATACTTTATTTGACTCTTTCATAATTGTTATTTAAATATCGGGATAGTTTTATAATGCCACCCATGTTAGATATAGGCCTATTATGTAATAATGACTGGCGAAACATTCATGCATTCAAGGGTTAACAGAGAAGCAGTGGAGGGGAAATGAAAGCTCATGCGTATCAGATTGGGCTTATTAATGACGAGTATTTTTAGATCTGATTCACCGAGTGTGTTTGGACCCCCGGAGGCTCTCCATCTCGTGTGTGTCTGACTCAGACTCGAGCGCGAGAGGATGAGGGACACGACAGACGGCGGGAGAAAAACGCTCTGTTATTTGTTACTGTGGTGGAGTCCCTCAGAATGAGCTTCCTGATGAAACCCAGTGATGTTAATAATGTATTCCTACAGTGTGAAACTGTCGCCGTATTCCCAGTCACGCTGGCACTCCTCATGGAGCGCTTCAGCAGCAGTTCAGCGAGTCCAGGAGGATCCCTGCTCTTTCCGATGCCTGTGGCTGGATTATAAATGAAGAGAGAGAGAGAGGGAGAGAGAGAGAGAGAGAGAGAGAGAGAGAGAGAGGGGGAGAGAGAGAGAGAGAGAGAGAGTCACATGCTTCATTTAAGTGTCAGCCTAGTCTCAGATGTTTCTCCAAAAATTCCGTTGGAGAGAAATAAAAATCTGTTGTCATGCAGCAAGAGTGAATAATGAGATTTATGACTTTTGATTGCTTTAGCGTCTCCATTTGCTTTTCCATTTGATCAAACTTTTTTTCTTAATTTTAATTTTTAATTTTTTTATGACAGAGGAATAAAAATCTGTTGTCATGCAGCAAGAGTGAATAATGAGATTTATGACTTTTGATTGCTTTAGCGTCTCCATTTGCTCTCCATTTCATCAAATTTTTGTCTAGTAGTTTTTTAATTTTCTTAATTTAAATTTTTCATTTTGTTTAATGACAATTTACATTTTCTAAAATTATCATCATCATACTGCAACAACTTTATTTAAGCAACAAGTCATTGGGTTTAAATGTGCTTAATTGTTATGACAATTATGTCTGAGAAAAAAATTCTTAATTGTTCTAAAAATAAAATATCCTATAGTTTATCATTTAAAACCCATCTTTGATAATTAAAATGACATATTTAAAAACATTGTTTAACTGTTAAAATAATTTCGCCATGCCTTAAAATAGCTTGAATGTAACTCTACACCCTTGCCTTATTTAGTACAGGTGTAACAATGAATATGCAAATTAGTCCCCGAACAATATTCCAATCAACCAATCAGATTTGAGGAACAAGTTTACAGTTTATGTCAAGTTTAGGCTTTCAACCAGGGTTAGGTGCTTCTACATCTGTGTTATTCCCTCTCATTTCATTCTGATTTCATTATTAATTTCCCTCTGATTTTAAGCATAACTTAGATTTAGGGGTTGACCCATGAACGTCGGCAAAATCTGGACGTACATCATAACATCTATCATAAACATAATTCACCCGCTATATTTCTGCATGTATACACGATATTTCCTGTCTGTTCTTAAAGGTGTTTTTGAGCTCACTGTAGAAAAGCCCCGCCCACACGTCAACGTGATTGGTTACATGTTTGTGACGGTAAGAAACGGGGCGGTTTCAAACCGTGTTTTTGAGACTGTCTGCAGTTTCAAGGTGAAAATATCCAGCAATGGTGTTGACTGATGAATTTAAACATGGCTTGTTTTAAAGCATATTAAAAACACCACATAGACACATAAACAACATTAAGCACTTGATTTTCACCAGTGGGTCTTTCTTGACATTTAGTAATAGCGTTGCATCCTTCTTTTTTAGGAATATCTGTATCTTTGTCCACAAAAACCATCTCGTTCTATTTTAGGGGACAGGATTAAGCGTTGCTCTATTACAGCATGTGTCCATGTCTCCGTTCCTCCACTCTTCCTTCATGTTTAATAGAAACATTTAAGAAGAACCAGCTGTGACTTGCAAAGCTTATCGTGTTTGCTTGAGCTCTCTCTGAGGAAGTGCTTTTCCCCTTCGTTGCGTTGCTTTAATGTATTTCCCCCGCACCTCTGAGGGTCATGCTATTCTCACGATGAAGTCAGCAGTTCACCGGCGTGTGAAACAGTGCTTGGACTGTTGGAAAATTAAGAATGGTGCAAAAAGTCAGTGGGCGCATGCAGGACTAATGATGTTTTCGCCAGAGCCGGCTGGGTTGTCAGCTCGGGTTTATCACAGATCTTCACTGACCCCGAGCGTCTGTAGCTCGAGACACCAGCGTCCTCGGGCCAGAAGACTTGTGCTGGAATCAGATGGGTTGCCAGATCTTCATGATCAGAGATGCAGACAGAACTGTTGGAGAAGCTCTTAAAGGATTAGTTCACTTTTAAAAAAACTTTTGCTGATAATTTCCTCACCCCCATATCATCCAAGATGTCCATGTCTTTCTTTCTTCAGTCGAAAAGAAATGAAGGTTTTTGATGAAATTGTAATTGCGTGTTACGTGCGTCACGAACGCGCATCACAGAACAGAGCAAGGCGAGCATTTGTGCTTATAAAGCTTTTATTTATTTGTGAAATGCCGATGGTTTGTCTAGATAAGACCCTTATTCATCGTCTGGTGTCGTTTAAAGCCCTTTGAAGCTGCACTGAAACTGTCATTTGGACCTTGAACCGTTTGGGTCCTGTTGAAGTCCATTATATGGAGAAAAATCCTGGAATGTTTTCATCAAAAACCTTCATTTCTTTTCGACTGAAGAAAGAAAGACATGGACATCTTGGATGACATGGGGGTGAGGAAATTATCAGCAAAAGTTGTTTTAAAAGTGACCATCCTTTAAAGCAACAGTTCACTCAAATATGACGATTTTATGTGTATGTCGTACGTTCTTTCTTCTGTGGATCAGATTATTATTTTTTTTACCACGAAAAGAGTTGAGGCCAGACATTTTAACCCATTGTAAACTTAATTATATTTAATGTGCACTTGTTGTTCACCTAAATCTAATCAAACTGTACATGCAGATAATATAATATTAATTGAGTTAAAGGTCACTTACAGAGAGTACACTTTATTAACACACTTAAAAACTGCACAAAAAAAATTAAAATTAAAGGTAAATCATTCTGTTTTAATAATCTTTTGTTTTTAAACTTGTACTAAAGCACATGTAAAGTAAAATGTAACTGATATCACATTTAAAAGTAATATTTTAAATTATATACATTTATATATATATGTAAACTAACTAAAGTGAAGCTTTATGTAAATACAAATAGGGCCTACTGTATATTTAAGTGTAAAAAGAAATTACATAAAAGTAGTTTAAATGCTTGTCAGTACATTCAACACTTTGCCATATTTCAAAGGTAATTATGAAATAATTGACTTGTGAAAATACATAAGTGGGTCAAAAAGAAAACTCAGCAAATTGCATTTAATATAAATGTTAACTATAACACACATTAATTTAATTGCAGTTTACGTGCAATTAAGTGTCAAAAAACATTGCGCTCAGTTTGCACTTTATTTGCAGTTTGCATATTATTTCCATAATAAGTAATATTTTTAGAAGAATGCTGAAAAGTATGCCTCTTTTTCACAAGGACAAGCTCCAAAAATGACTAAAAAGTGCGACTTCAGAAGACTTTCAACATAGCACTGAAGTTGTGGATGAATTTTATAACAATTCAATGATGCATTTTGTCCTTTTTGGAGCCCAAAAGTGTCTGTCCCCATTGGAAAAGAGCTGGGACATTCTGCTAAATGTCTTCGTATGAAGGGTTGAGTCTTGTCTAATGTTCAAATGAAGATCTCAATAATCTCAATAATCAGGATTGGAGCCCGTCGTGTTCGGAGCGAGACCAAAAAGCATGGGATTTTGTGACTGGTTTTGCGTGTTTCATCTGTACGCCGTGCCTGAGGCGTAAGGCATGAGCCGAGCACAGCCAGAGAAATGACAAGACCGTATTGCCTGATTTTCTGCTCGCCTCATGCCGTGATGTGTGAGTCTGATCATTATCTCCGTCAGCTTTGCTCTTTCGCCCTTTAGAAACTGTCCTCTCTCTCTTTGCAGGTAGCAGCAATTTTTCTGAATGGACTACAACACTCGCCTCTTTACGTGTTAGAGATACACGCCGCTGTTTACTGTTCTCTGTTGATTTACCGGTGTGTCAGTCGTCATTGAAGCAGTGACAGAGGTGATGATAGGTCAGATTGATGGCACACGCTGGGTAAGTGTGATATATAAGCATGCTGGGTAAGAAATCAAGATATTTCCTCCCAAATCATGTCGGAATGTCACTATGAGCTCATTACGTTTCTTCAACTTGGCCTCATTTTAGTTGTCTGACCTTTTTTATTGGATCTTTTGGTGAGCTAAACAACTAAAGGTTTTCTCTTCAAAAAGCCTTTTCACTGTCAAACATACTATATGTCTGTGCTATTCTCTGTTTAACCTAGCGGTCTGTCTACCTAGGCATCAGTTTAAGGCATCATGGGCATGAAGGCAGTTCCAAATAGTAGTAACCTCCTAAAATATCTAATTTTGGTCAAATCTAAAGCAGCACTGCATGCATTCTTCAAACAGCAAGCTCATTAAAAAAAAAAAAAAAAATGCATCTAAGATGGCAAATGAAGTCTGATGGATGGATGGACAGACAGACAGATAGACAGACGATTGATTGATTGATTGATTGATTGATTGATTGATTGATTGATTGATTGATTGATTGATTGATTGATTGATTGATTTGATTGATTGATTGATTGATTGATTGAGTGATTGGTTGGTTGGTTGGTTGGTCGATGGGTCGGTTGATTGATTGATTGGTCGATTGATTGGTCGATTGATTGGTCGATTGGTCGATTGGTCGATTGATTTGATTTGATTTGATTTATTGATTGATTGATTGGTTGGTTGGTTTGTTGATCGATTGGTCGGTTGATTGGTTGGTTGATTGATTGATTGATTGATTGATTGATTGATTGATTGACTGATTAATTGACTGATTGATTTGATTGACTGATTGACTGAATTATTGATTGATTCATTGATTCATTGATTCATTGATTAATTGATTGATTTGCAGGATAAGCCTGATATAGTGACATGAATCCACAAGACTGGCTTCTGTTGGACTTGAGTGTCATTAAAGGAGTTTCGATGGTCAGAGCGGTGGAAGCTAGTCATCAAACCTGTCATCAATTAGAAATGTTGAGTCTTCCGGTGGTTCATATTCAAATTGGAGACACATTCTCTTTGATGAACTCTTCAGTGTCAGTTCTAACTATCTTCTAGTCGTTTCAAGAAGTCGAGTAATTGTCTGGCTTAATATGTGGTCCACTGGCCTGATTGGCTCACACACTCTCAGCTCGGGATACTGGATCTTCACAGTCGTATCGGTGTCGTAATGAGCTCGTCGTGGAGGGCGCAGGGAAGGACTGGTGATTAGAATTAATCATCCCGCTGAGAGGCTTTTGAGGAGAACATTGGAGCTGTAATTGGGGTGGGGGCACATTCTTCTACACACACTGCACTGGCCTCATTAATAACTGGGCCGACAGTGTTGTCAATTAAAGAAAACATCTCTGTAACCTTTGCCACTTTGCAAATCAACAAGGCCTGGTGTCTCTCTCCCAAGAATGCTAAAAACTCACGGTGAGCATTATATGAAGTTTTTAAACGTGCAGGATTGTGACCCCAAAAACAGCGTTCAAGGTTAACAAGAAAACTAACAAACCACTCGGGTGCTTCTGTCTATTCAGCTCATTTTAGCCCTGTCATGTTTCTGTTAATTGGGCCTGTAAATATAACAAAACAAAAAAAAATATATATATATATTTAAAAATATCGTTATTATTTCATATATTTTTATATTTATTATAATGTATGTATTAATTTTATATAAGAAGATCGAAAGCCCATGTCTTTTTATACTGGATAAAATATGAAATAAAGCTGAAAATAATATTATTTAGTTTTCTTTTATTACAAAATCACAAATTAAGTTAACTGAAGGGATGTTTTGAATTTTTATAAATAAATAAAAGCAACCATATTACATTTTCGAAATAATAAATAAATGGGAATAATAATACATTTTAACCAGTTCCTTAATGACATCATCCTCCAGGATTTTTCCGAGCTCAACACGTGTATTTCTGAAAGTCTAGTAAAACCTTTTACAGAAAAATCTTACAGCACAAACATATTCATTTTGAGTTCATGAGGTCCTTCATAACCGGAATGACCCATTAAATATTTGGTTGAAAATATGGCAAGCAGGTCAGCAGGGCATCATCTGTATCCCATTACTGAGCCGTGTGTCAGATATACTCCAGAAATATGAGAGAGGAGTGAATAAAAGAGCAGGGATGAGTCACTGACCGAAGCCCACTATTAGAGTCTGCAATCAAATTGATGGAGGCGATTACAGCCATTCAATTATATTCATTTAGCACATTTGTGTCAAACTGAGACAGAGAACTGTGTGGGTGTTCAAGTTAGGATTAGTGTGCTAGTTAATAAGAGACTTGAACAGTGACCTGTTGCTTGATTTTTTTTTATTTTTTTATTAATCATAATATTATACAGTGACCTGTTGCTTGATTCAGAATTCATATGGTTGATTATACATGCAAACAGAAATAGAAAAATGGACATTTAAAAAAAATAAAAAAATAAATCATAATATTATACAGTGACCTGTTGCTTGATTCATAATTCATATAGGGTTGATTATACATGCAAACAGAAATAGAAAAATGGACATTGCAAAAAAAAAAAAAAAAAAAAAAAAAAATCATAATATTATAGACACCCTTAGCGCTGTCATATCCGTCTCTCCCGTGTGTCTTTATGAGATGGACAATCCCACATAAACAAGCACATAAAGTCACATCCTCACCTGCTGACATTTCAGATATATCGTCTGTGTGTGAAAATTCCATTCATGATGTCATAAATTCTAAATGTCACTGATTAAAATTTAATTTCCGATCTTGCTAGAAAGCTGGATCATCTGTGCTCGCTCTCTGCTGAAATCTCACTGTATATTTATTTAGTAGCCTTTTATTTCACATTTGGGAAAAATATGGCATGCACAGTCATTCCTGAAATAAATACTGTTTTAAAGGACAGCACTAAAATCTACAATTTAGATATACACATTAGATACATTTATCATGCATATATAGAAGCCTATTTCAACCATAAGGAAAAAAAATATCATGATTTGGTAAATCTTAAAATGAAAAGACAAAATTATGGCTTAAATAGTCATAATTATGACACACTAAGACTTTTTATGTCATAATAATGACATAATAAAGCCATAATAATCTAATAATTATCACTTAGTATGTAATATTTTGGACTATTTATGTCATAATAAAACAAGCGAAGCGTTAGTTGCAGGTCACGTTAGTCAAGCTGACTCTCAGCTGATCCACGTCTACCTATAGGAATACGCCTATCACCGTGTACATATATATATATAAGCTCTTCAGTATTATCAGCAGCTATGGCGTTTCTCAGGAGCGAATTACCCTCCTCCCTCCCCAGCTCCTCTCGTCAGTCAGGATTTGGCATTCTCAATCAGAATAAATTAGCGAATTATGTTGTACTTTAAAATCTTCAAGTAAATAGATTTGCATACATTCATGTTGGTTCTGTTTGGTTTACCCCAAGG
The DNA here is from genome assembly GCA_031834385.1 of Semotilus atromaculatus. NCBI lineage: Eukaryota > Metazoa > Chordata > Actinopteri > Cypriniformes > Leuciscidae > Semotilus > Semotilus atromaculatus. The sequence continues at coordinate 55,679,724 of JAULUF010000009.1, forward strand.
CGGGTTATTGCTGCTCTTATCCATGCTAGGCTGCGTGACCTCTCTCTCGCCCAGAACGGATCCATACCGCCAATCCAAACTGTATGCTGATGATAGTGGTCCTGACAGTAATGACTTTTAAAGTCATAAACTCATAATTATCTCTAAGTATGTCCTAATTTTGACTTTAAATGTCATCATTTTGATTTACCAGAGCATGACTATTTTTTAATGGAAATTATATATATATATATAAAAAACTTAATTTGTCCCAACAAAGGGCTTGATTTTTTTTAATGCAAAATATTATTTATTATTATGTTGTCTTGCGAATGTTCAGTATAGAAACCAGGGAACTGTCGAGGGTGAGATTATGAAGGACTGAGTGAGACACAGATAATGAGAGAGAGAGAGAGAGAGAGAGAGAGAGAGAGAGAGCATGTGTGTGAGAGAGAGAGAGAGACAGAGAGAGAGAGAGTGTGTGTGTGTGTGTGTGTGAGAGAGAGAGAGAGAGAGAGAGAGAGAGAGAGAGAGGGCGTGAGACTTTGAGAGGAACTGATATAATCATGTATTGAAAGGAAGCCTGTGTTTGATTCTCACGGCAGCACATGCGTATTCATGATACATTTGAGTTGAAGTGCATCACTGAAGGACTCCCAACGCATGATCACGAGAGGAAGTGTGTTTTCACACGGCCTGTTTGTCCATCAGGGTAAGAGAAAGAATGTATTCAAAAGAGTCTCGCTGGTGCCGTCGTCCATATTCATGAGCAGAGCGCCATTTGCATTCTGTCAATGCCAGAGAGTGTTAGAAATCCCTTTCCTTCAGCTTCTTGTGGAGGAAGATAAAACAGCTTATGGGAAAGTGCAGGAACAGGATGTTGTGTTTTACTTTTCGGCAGGTTTTGTCGAACGAGAGATTAAACCCTTAATGGAAATTGGTTATTGGTTTCCATAAGGTAAGCTGTATTTCCATGGATGTGTGTTGAAGTGTAGTTAATCAAAGCCAGGTACTGCCATCAAAACTGAAAGTTCAATACGGTAAAAGTCAAGAATTGGCCTGATAGGTGGTTGTTTTGACCTGAAAACAAGATATGATGATGGAGAAATTATGTTATGGTATTTGGCTTTACCTAAAAATTTAATTCTGACATCATTACCTTTATTACAAACCATTATGACTTACTTTCTTCAAGGGATCACAAAAGGAGGTAAAGCAGACACTCTTCTCCATACAGTGAGTACAAAATAAACTTTCCATACAAACACACAAAGAACCAAGAGAGTGTAATAAAAAATAGTCTGTCAGGTTTCATACAGTTTAAATATATACAGAATAAGAAATGAAAGCTACGGTGACCATTTTCACATTTAAGGTTAATATTTTTATTATTTTTAAATATATGTAATTTAATTAATACATATTATATTTATGTTCATATTTATATTTAATTATAATTATATTTTTATTATATATAAGTTATGCATTATATATTACGTAATCATATTATTTACATTTATTATTTACGTTTATATTAATATTTATTCATTTTTATTGAATTTTAACTTCAATTATAACGCATAATATAATTTATAATAATAGCAATAATTATTATTATATGTATTTATATATTTAGATTTAGAAAATATAGATTTATAAATTATATTACCTGATAATATTTTGATATTTTTACTTTTTAATGTATTAAATATTAAAATATTTTTATTGTATTTCTATAATATTTCTATTATATATATATAACATTTTAATCTGATAGCTTTCATTTTCGTAATAGTCAGTATTTTATGACAAAAAATTTTGAGTAGATTATTTTTACTCATTTTTAGAGACAGTTCTTTTAGAAGCAAGGCATATTTCTGCCATTCATTTGAAATATTCATTGCCTCTGACTCGTTCTGTGTAGACGGTGATGAGTGTTTGACCGCAGTGTGTTTTCTAAACTCTCGGTGCGAGAGGTTAGTCGGGTTCTCCCCCAGAAAGTGTCCCGGAGGACACGGCGTCCGTCTGAACAACCTTTCTGTTCTCGGCTCAGAATCAGGCGTTCGGTGGCTCTCTCCCAGGACCTCGAGGTCATTCTCATCGCTACGACTTTGAGAAATTCATGAAAGGATGTCTTATTATTCCGCACATTTTCCGTTCATCACGGCTTTCCCAAACGTATCTGCGTGTCTGAATGAATAGCTGTCTTCCAGGAAATTGAATTACTGTAATGATCAGTGGAATAACAGTTCAGGCATCCAGACCTCACACTGATGGGAATAAAGATGAGCGATCTGGCTTCTTCAAAACACGGCTTGTGCACATGCTATAAACGCCGGTGTTATCTCGAAAGTAAGACTTTTAAGTGATCGTTCTGTGAAGCTAACGTTATCCTAATAGCCTCAGGACGTCTGTTATTCAGTGTTGCATCTGAACCAGAATGGCTTCAAAGGAGACAATTCAAAAATTCTATTTGGTGCTGATTTGAATGCAAAATCATCAGATTTGTATTGCATGAATTGCATGATTATTCTGGTCAACATGGCTATTCCAGCACGACACTACACAATAAGGTCTATTTTGCAGTAACATCAAAATAGAGTTGTTTTTTAAAGCAACAAAATGAAAAGCAAAGAATGCACATATTATATCAATGTAATTTATCATGACATCTTTGCACAAGGAACAGGTGTATGTAATGAGTAGCTACTATGGTAACTAACGAGAGTAACTATGTAAACAAACAAGGGAGCAATAGAAACAAGGAAAACAGGAAGACAAACAGCAATAGGAACAAGAATACACTTTTTAAAAAAAGAGTCCTTAAAGGGGAACTTGGCAACTATTTCAACTTAAATAAAACCGTTTATAAATCATTTGGATGTTTAAATAACCTGTTCTGGTGAAAATGGTGACTTTCCCTGCGCTCTCCTCAACGTTCCCAGGCGGAAAACAAACCTTGCTGTCACGGCGTGGGTTTTGTGTCTTGTTCTTGTCTGTCATGTGTTCCCCCCATTATTGTGTATTTGGTTCAGTCCTGTTCCCAGTTTTCCATTTGTGTTCATGTATACCACCTGTGTTAGTTGATTTGCCCAGCTGTGTCTTGTTACACTGATCTGTTCCCCTGTATCTAAGCCCTGTGCTTTAGTCCAGTCGGTGTGAGTTCTTGTTTAATGTTTGTTGGTTGAGTTTTGAGGTTTGAGTTTGAAGAGATCGGATTTCAGTTTGAGTTTGAGTTTGAAGAGATCGGATTTCAGTTTGAGTTTGAGTTTGAGTTTGAAGAGATCGGATTTCAGTTTGAGTTTGAGTTTGAGTTTGAGTTTGCGTTTGCAGAGATCGGATTTCAGTTTGAGTTTGCAAAGATCGGATTTCAGTTTGAGTTTGAGTTTGCAAAGATCGGATTTCAGTTTGAGTTTGCGTTTGCAAAGATCGGACTGAGTTTGTTTAAATAAAGTAAGCTGCTTTTGGATTCTGCTTCCTCCTTGCCTCAACCATCTTCGTAACACTTGCAACATGTGGACTAACGTCCCAGTAAGTTGGAAATAGGAAGTCTCGTGAGAACGAGCAAGAAACACAAACTGCTTTACGGCAATTTGACATAAACACACACACCCCTCAATGTGTGTGATGTATGACCAACCTCAGTAGACATCGCTCCACACCAGGGGCGGAGTGGCAATCGGGAGAGTCGGGAGTTTCCCCGGTGGGCCGGTAGTGTTTCGAGGCCGCGAGGGCCGGTCTGATAAAATTTATTCATTGCAAGTTTGCCATGCGCACTTGGGGCCCAAGCGAGGGGAAGAAAAAATATATTTTTTTACATTTTCGATAACGGAGCGTATATTTGCACTGTCTGTCTTTTTAGCAAAAAGACGCACATCACGAAATAGCTGCAGCGTAGGTCGTAGGGCGTGAAGAGCTTGAAAGCAGCTTTTGATGCGCTCGACCCGAGTTCGAATCCGCCTTTTGCCGAACTCTCTCTTCTCCCTTTTCCCAACACATATATGAGATGTAAAATGTATAACCTAACATAAAGGTCTCTAGCGTTATATTTTGCCAACGAACTAAAATCGACAACATGATATGGCTTTGTGCCTTTATAAAACAGCACAAGACTTTAAGAATAGGCATCCTGTTTGTGCTGGGTGATTTAAAGAAAAGTGTGCACTTTGCTCACACGATCAGCATGGTTATCTGGTGTTTTCTCATAAATAAAAGCTCAAGGGTTTATTTCTTGCAAGTGAAGAAATTAGGACAAAAGTATTTAAATTTTTCTATACTGTAGTGTAATGTAGGCTAAAATATACTTCTGAAATATTAATTTTCATTTATATAGTACATTTATAGGCTATATGGATTTTACGTCATAGGAATAATTATATAAATCATTATTGCATTATTATAATAATTGTTTGGCATCCTAAAACACCATTGATAATGTAATGTAGACTGAGACTCTCATAACTAAAAAGATGTTTGAGCCCTCTTTATTGTCCTGGTACAAATCAATGCTTTTTCTTTGTTCAATGAGCAGTTCATGGGTTGAAGCTCTTAATTTTTATCTCTCAAAGAGCACGAGATTGATGCATTTAACCTTAAAATGTACAAAATTTTCTTGCGGGGGAGCATGCCCCCCAACCCCCCTAGAAGTCCACCCAACATAGTTTTACAAATTCCTATGGGAAAGAACAACCATTTATGAACTTTACTCCAGCATAGTACAACAAAGTTCCTTTTAAGTCAGTAAAACTGTAAATGCCATATTAAAATGTAGGCTACTTGGACAAAATTTACATTTGGCCTGCCTAGAGGGGGCCTACAAGACATTGTGCCCAGGGGAGGGCCGAGAGCGACGAGGGCTGGTGGTCTATGAAATCTCCCGGTAGATTTTTTGGTCCCACTCCGCCCCTGCTCCACACCATAAAGTTGGCCGGCTATAAGAATAATAACAAATGCACATGAGCAGCGGTGAGAGGCGGAGGAGTGAGTTTCTTTACCACAGTGTTGTGAAATATACGCCTCACACCTGTAGGAGCTCGATGAGAAAACATGCGACAACAAAAGTGAAAATCAGCGGAGAAATGGCTAGAGTTGCCCTTCAAACACAAGTCAGGGGAACGCAAGACAAGAATCGTAACATTATGGAAGAACTTATTTTATTTATGGGAGGATCATATTTACGAGTTTAATATTGTAATAGTGTAATATTGTCTGGTTGGCCATTGGTCCTTCTCATTCAGATAAACTTGTAAGAATAATTCCAGTTTTATGTATATGTGTAGCGGTGACTCTTGAGGGTCATGTTAGGGGTCACTTGTTGTTCCTTGTAGCCCAGAGGCTTTACAAGCCAGAGGAGCACAGATTACTCTTTCGGGCTTGACTTTACAAGGGAACTTAAATGATTTCTTCATCCACCGAAGACTGTCTCTCTGTGCGTGTATCAGAAAGTGGCGTAAAAACAGCAAGATCCACTAATAAAAGCCGCAGCTGTCTGGCCTTCACAAAACATCCGTTCAGAGAATGCCTAATGAAGCGAGCTATTTTATCACCGTGTCCAGGGAATAATCATGCTGTTTTATGGGGAAGCATGAGAAGATGGATTGTGTGAGTGTATGTATTTATTTTTTTCTTTGTGAATGTGAGCGTGTCGATGTGCTGGTCTTTTTCCTCTTTGCTCCACACCTGTCTGTGGAAGAGATATAAATTGTCCATTGATTGCTTGTTGCTGGAGCGTATATGTTCCCGCCTCTCTGTGCCAAACTCGAGGGGATCTTGATATCTTTCTCTTTACTGGGGCCAAATGTGGCTCTTTTTAAACTCAACATCGTGGACACACATATAAAAGCACGCTTTGATGAGATGCATGCAATTTTTCTAAGCAATAAAGGCAAGGTATATTTCAAATCTATAACTCTGATTGTGAACTGGTGTAATCTCACCTGGATGACAGACACAACTACATCAGAATATTATGCGCTAAGCATTTAATGCATTTTTTTTTCTTACGTTCATACGCAGCAAAATATAATTTTCATGATCGGCACTTTGTTTTCTAGTAAAAAAATGCATTTTCTGAAAAGCAAAATATTTATATTCATTCTATCATCCATCCATCCATCCATCCATCCATCCATCGTTCTATCATCTGTCTATCATTCTATCATCTGACTATCCATCCATCTTTCATCATGTCATCTATCATTCTATCATCTGTCTATCATCTATCATTCCATCATTCTAACATTATATCATCTGACTATCCATCCATCTTTCATCATCTGTCTATCATTCTATCATCTGTCTATCATCTATCATTCTAACATTCTATCATCTGACTATCCATCCATCTTTCATCATCTGTCTATCATTCTATCATTCTATCGTTCTATCATCTGTCTATCATCTATCATTCTATCATCTGGCTATCCATCCATCCATCCATCCACTGTTCTATCACTCTATCATCTGTCCTTCCATCCATCCATCTATCCATCCATCCATCCATCCATCCATCCATCCATCCATCCACTGTTCTATCACTCTATCATCTGTCCTTCCATCCATCCATCTATCCATCCATCCATCGTTCTATCATCTGTCTATCATCTATCATTCTAACATTCTATCATCTGACTATCCATCCATCTTTCATCATCTGTCTATCATTCTATCATTCTATCATCTGTCTATCATCTATCATTCTATCATCTGGCTATCCATCCATCCATCCATCCATCCATTGTTCTATCACTCGATCATTTGTCCATCCATCCATCCATCCATCCATCCATCCATCCATCCATCCATCCATCCATCCATCGTTCTATCATCTATCATCTATCATTCTATCATCTGGCTATCCATCCATCCATCCATCCATCCATCCATCCATCCATCCATCCATTGTTCTATCACTCGATCATCTGTCCATCCATCCATCCATCCATCCATCCATCCATCCATCCATCCATCGTTCTATCATCTATCATTCTATCATCTGGCTATCCATCCATCCATCCATCCATCCATCCATCCATCCATCCATTGTTCTATCACTCGATCATCTGTCCATCCATCCATCCATCCATCCATCCATCCATCCATCCATCCATCCATCCATCCATCGTTCTATCATCTATCATTCTATCATCTGGCTATCCATCCATCTTTCTATCCATCCATCCATCCATCCATCCATTCATTATTTTACTGTTCTACCATCTGTTCATCCATCCATCATTTTATCATCTGTCTACCCATTCATGGATCCATCCATTTATGCATTTGAGTATTTGAGCATTTATATAACCAAATTGTTTAGACTGATTCAAATGAAGTCTTTTTGTTCATCAGTCATAAGAGAACTGGTTCAACAGTAATTCATTCATGACTCTTTTTTTTTTGCTGCCAGCAAAGACAACAAAAAATGTTTAGTCTTTTTTTTTCTATAAACTCACTATAATAATTTTTAGTTTAGATTCAATGGTATTGCTTACAGCTCAACACCACCTAGCAACACCTTAGCAACTGCATTTCAACATCCTGGAAACCACTCATAAACAAATACCATTCTTAAGTATCTTTGGGAACTTGAAAAATACACTTTAAAATATAATTTCCTTTGCTGTGGTGCTGTAGATTGAGCAGTGATGCTAGCAGAGCTTTGTTACAGATCAAATGGTTTATTTGTTGGATTCAAGGTTTTCTTTCTTTCAGTGTGTACAATGGCGCTGTTAAAGCCTATAAAGTAATTAAACTCTGCTTAGTCATGACACCCTGTGGGTATGAATTAAGCTGTTTGTGTGTAGTACCTTCAATACAGCAGTAATGTTTTCCTGGAAGGTAACTCTAAATCTCTGATTTAGTTCCCATATTTTTGATAAGTTACCGAGGCTCCTGGACATAATTTTGCATATTGTGTTTTTTGGTCTAATCGTCTTCGGGTCAGAACCGCAGTGCTGCTGTATTGTGCATTTGATTAAGTCCCTGGGTTTCATACCTTTTATTCCCATTATACTTTTTTTGTTGCAAATATTAGTTCAATTTAGCATAAAAACAGTCCAATCATTTCAGCAAAGGTTTTAAGCATTTAAATTTATGCAAGAAAGAGGCACTTGTGTCTTTGGCAAATGTGTCTTTTTCTGCGCCTTCCAGAGAAGAGTTACTAGAGTCGGTCTGCAAAGCGCCATCCTCTGCATCTAGTCATGGCGAGCGTCCTGATTTGATCCACCATGGCTTTGTTTAGAAACTCTGCCATGCAGCGGGTGATGAACACATCCAGGTTTATCCGCAAACTGTCAGGCTACTCGACAACTCCAGCTGTCCGATCGAACTCTTCTGGGGAACTTTTTTTTTTTGCAGTTCAGTAATGTTTTAAAACATTTTAAAGAGGACCTATAATGCACTATTATGCCTCCTTACAAAGTCCTGGTGTTTTTGTTGTTGTTGTTGTTTTGGCTCTACTAAAACAGGTTTTCCTGCTTGAATGTTCATTATTTTTCCAATATTTCCCATCGTTGCGGCTCCTCTCTTCCCAGTCTGTCAGTAACGCTCTGTTTACTTCCTGTCTCTACACTCTTAGAAAAAAGGGTTCATTGGGTTCTATATAGACCATAGGGTTCTTTACTCAACTCCAAAGAACCTTTTATGCTAAAAAGGTTTTATAATGATTTCTTTTGGCACAAAGGGTCTTTATAGGCTATTATTCATTCATATATTACATTATTCTGCAACATTTTGTAGTTGTAATTAAATTATTGTTTATTAAACTGTTGTAGTAACTTAATATCACATTTTAATCATGCTGATTTTTGGAGGAGAAAAACTGAAATGGCACTCTTCGTGTGATATTGATTAACTACAGAAAATGATATAAATATATACATTTTCTAAACCCCATATCTTGAATTTTGTGATCATTCACATGCATTCATGAATACATTTTAGGGTCTTGATGTTTGTCAATAATATGAAATATTTAATCCAGAAAGGACAAAACAAATAATAATGAATGAACCCCTAAAAGGTTCCATACAGAACCTTTTTATTGAACTCCTAAAAAGGGTTCTGATAGAACCTTTTAGGGGTTCCAAATACGTAGCGCCGATAGAACCTTTTAAGGTTCTATAATAGAACCTTTTCTTCTAGTGTATGAAGCCCCTCCTTCTGAAAAGCACACTGTGCTCTGATTGGTCGGCTGGATCAGTGTGTTGTGATTGGTCAAGAGCTTTTAGTGTGTTTGGGAAATGTCCCGCCCCTTACCATAACCACCAGTTTGGTTATGGTTTGGTTAACCAACACACTACTAACTAACTCAACCACACCTTTATTCTGCGTATTAATTATTTAAATGAGGAATATTGTGTCGTGTTCATTCCCGGAAGAAACTCAAGACTACAATGGAAACACTGACACTGATATAGAGAATAACGGCCGCTGGAGGTACTTTTTCATGCTCAAACAGCAACATGACACACGAAAGAAAGATGTAACACACGAAAGAAAGATGTAAAAAATCTATTAAAACCATAATATGGACCTGTTTAATGCTCTGCAGTTTTGACTGTATTGTGACTCTAGCTCCACACAGGTCTTTTTTCTATAGGAGACCGTGTCGAATGTTACAAATTGCAGTAGCTGGTGAAATCGGAGATATAATAATGCAATTAAAGGCAGGGTAATTCGTATAAAGGCAGACGTTTCATCCTTCAAATGCCAAACTTATAATGCAGTTTTAATGGGAAGTCAGGCATAAGAAACATCAGACACCGTCCTGGCTTGCGGATTGATTCTATAATTTAGAGAATCATTTGAATTATTGATTAGCGTTCAGAACATGTAGTTTGCATAATGTGGACGCGTGTCTGTATTTCACGAGTGTGTATGTGTGTGTGTACGCGTCTGGTAATCCCTACATTATGGGGACAAGATGTCCCCACAAAGATAGCAATATCTGAAATCGTTGGTCCCCATGAGGAAAACAGCGTATAAATCAGACTAAGTGATGTTTTTTGGAAATGTAAAAATGTTTTGTGTGATGGGTAGGTTTAGGAGTAGGGTTAGTGTGTGTGTGTGATGGGTAGGTTTAAGGGTAGGTTTAGTGTGTGTGTGTGTGTGTGTGTGTGTGTGTGTGTGTGTGTGTGTGTGTGTGTGTGTGTGAGATGGGTAGTTTAGCGGTAGGGTTAGAGTGTGTGTGTGTGTGTGTGTGTGTGAGAGAGAGATGGGTAGTTTAGCGGTAGGGTTAGAGTGTGTGTGTGTGTGTGTGTGTGTGTGTGTGTGTGTGTGTGTGTATGGTCAGCGGTAGGGTTAGTGTAAGGGGAGAGAATACACAGTTTGCACTGTATAAAAATCATCATGTCTATGGAGAGTGCCCACAAAGATAGCGGACCAGACCTGTGTGTGTGTGTGTGTGTTTATATGTGTGTTGTGTGTGTGTGTGTGTTTATGTGTGTGTGTGTGTTGCCAGCAGTGATGCTGTAACGCCAGCAGTTGCAGAACATTGTGTTCGTTTTAGAGAACGGCAGACACACACTTAAGCAGAACAAACACTTGACATATTGACAACACAGAAATTGCGTCTCGTCACTCTGTGTACATGGTTCTTGACATTTATCCACTGGTACAACCCAGGTGCTAACCGCTGAGAAAGCAGCAGGTGAATATAAATATAGTGGGGGAATCCAGGCTCATTCTATATAAAGGTCTGACTTGTAAAGAAAGTGTCTTTTTGAGTGATTTCTGCCCTGTATTGCAGTTGTTTTGGTTGATTGCTCTATTGTAGAGCATTGTTAGTGGTGTTTGCTTAGTCATGCATCAGATACTATCACTCATACTATGGATCTGAACAAACCCTTATTCTTAAAGGGATAGTACACACAAACATTTCACCCTCATGTTGTTACAAACCTGTACGACGTAAATATTTGAAAGCACATTTGATTTTCATTTTTGAGTTAACTATTCCTTTAAGTATTAAACTTAATCATCAATCATTTTAGGGTTGGGATGAATACTAAAATTCTCACTTTGAATGAACAAATGGAAAATTACATGAATGTTAGGCTACATTTATTAAAGATCAGATATGAATAAAGGAGAACATCATCAAGTTGAGCAGATTCAATCCTCGCACAATTCTCATTGATCTCAGCATAATTTTCAACTGCATTTCCATAGTCTTTAAATTAAATGACTTTGCTAAAATAAGCAAATAATTTTTTTAATAAATAATCCCATATAAACATGAATATAAAAAAATGACACAGTCTTGGCAGCATGTTCTCAATTTGTACAAGGTTAGAGTACATGTTCTTTTCTTTTGTTAGAACCCGAATGCAACCCAATAGTTTTTTACATTCTGTGATCAGAAATTTCACTGTCACATTTGTGCATCCTGTCAGGGTTATGTTTGTTGATTTGTTTCTCTGTTCAGTTCATGTCTAAGCCTTAGTCCACACGGACACGGGTATTTTTATAACCATAGTTTTTTTTTTTTTTATAACCAGAGTCCTGCGTTTAAAAAAAAACTCCGTCCACATGAAAACGTAAAAACACGCTATCAAGCGCTGTCAAGAGCATGCAACACCAGCAGGCAGCGATATAAGACTGTAAAGCCACATTGGCCAATCAGAAGCCGTCAGCGGCGCACAATCTGACGTCAAACACAGTGGATAACGACACACACTCCGTCAAACACGGCGGATAACGACACACACTCTGACGTCAAACACGGCGGATAACGACACACACTCTGACGTCAAACACAGCGGATAACGACACACACTCTGACGTCAAACACGGCGGATAACGACACACACTCTGACGTCAAACACAGCGGATAACGACACACACTCTGACGTCAAACACAGCGGATAACGACACACACTCTGACGTCAAACACAGCGGATAACGGCACACACTCCGTCAAACACGGCGGATAACGGCACACACTCTGACGTCAAACACGGCGGATAACGGCACACACTCTGACGTCAAACACAGCGGATAACGGCACACACTCTGACGTCAAACACAGGCGGATAATGGCACACACTCCGTCAAACACAGGCGGATAACGGCACACACTCTGACGTCAAACACAGCGGATAACGGCACACACTCCGTCAAACACAGGCGGATAACGGCCGAACCGCGTAAGAAAAGCCACGGTTATAAAAATACCTGTGTCCGTGTGGACAAGGCCTGAGTTTGGCAATCTTCTAGTCTGTTTATCTGGGGCACTTTCAAGTTCAAAAACGGTATAAAAATATAGGATATCAACATAATGATGTAGTTGTTTATGTTTTTAGCTTGCAAGTGTATGACATTTGGTATAGAAATAATAACAATGGTAATTAAGTGCTTTTCCTAAAAATGAGAAAGAAAATACATGGTATTAAAACAGTATGAACTACAAATGAAGTCAGTATGTGAGGCTAAATAGATTTTTTTGTGTTTTAGTCTGAATTAGGGAAGATGTGCTTCAGTTTCAGTTTCAGCAATCCAGTCACTTGATTGGGATGTTCTCTTGTGTTCTGGGCGGCAAGTGCAGTAACTGTAACATCGGGCATATTTATACCGACTTCATCAGGCTCTGAAAAGTCTTCACAGAGAACACAAAGAATGGCCTTCTCAGCTGCCGTAGTTGCAACTCTTGCGTCATCAGAACAGTGTGTTCAGTGTGTGTTTCTGTTTAAAAAACGTTATGCAACGTTTTGTCGGGGCTGAACGCAGCCCTGTTCTACCTGTTCGGTACTAATTAATTAGGTTCCTCGTTTCAGGTGTGTTGTGTTAAATAATCTCGTTAGTTCCTCTTGTTTGCTATGTATTTAAGCCCTCTGTTCCTTGTCTTGTATTGTTTATCGTCTATGTGTAACATGGTTGTATATTCTCTTAGATTTATTATGACATTAAAATCAGTATCTCCTTTATACATCCCTAAACGTGAACTTTTTATGCTTCATTGCCATACAGGAACTGTCTGGGATTCACAAAATGTTCACTTTCATGCTATTGAGCACTAGTATACCTGATGTGACAGCGGTGTGGCCTTAACCGTCACAATACTGTCCCGTCAGGATCACAGTTAGCCTGAAGCGTCTGACCTGTGAGTGAATTAGTGCGTACGGTCTCTGCTCAGAGCTCTTTCCCCCAGTGTGCAGGAGACACGAGACCACCGTTTCAGCTGTCTCCAGTCTCCCTGCTTTCTCATTCCCTCAGTAGAGCAAAAGCAATCAGAATGGTGCATCGATCTCCCTTGTTCAAGTTTGCTTGAGGGATTTTACAGAATCTACACTTGGGTGCTTCTGAGCCAGCCGAGAGCTGTCATATTCCTGCCTGGATATCAGCGGGAGGAAAGGAATAATTCACACGCCGGCGCTCGATGGGGACTCAAGGATATCAAGCGCTCACTGTTTGCCCTTATTAAACTAAAGCAAATGCCAGCACGGCTATCGCAGGTCACTTTTTCTGGTTCTTGGTCACACTGTGTTGTCTTCGCAAATAACCACAGCCAAACCAAGAATGGCATTTGTTCAAATGCGTCCTGACAAATAGAGATCAATGCTTCAGGATGGAAGTAAACACACCGTGTGTCCTGTAGAGATTAACTGTAGAGGTTTTCAGCGTAACGTAACGGTGTTGGGTTCAGATGGCCGGGGCACGAGACACGAGTAGATTAACAGAAGCTCTTTGGTATAAAAGATGCTTTGGGGAAAGGTCAAGAATCTTTTACCCACATTCATGTTGTTCCAAATTTGCATTTTGATCTGATTTTCTTTCTTCTGTGAAACACAAAAGCTGGTTATTTGAAAAGTATTTGAGCCACTGTGGTTCAAACAATGAAAGATTTACTGGCAAGCTAAAAACAAATGACAAAAAGAACCATAAAAGTTTTCAGTAACTTTTTTTTTGTTCTACATTTTTAGGAAGATTGGCAGTACATATTCAGTATATTTTATATAGGCCTATATTTATATCCTGTCCTTTACACTTCCATTCAAACGTTTGGGGTCAGTATTTATTTATTAGATTATTTATTGAATGGAAGAAAGTAATAATTGTATTCAGGGAAGACACATTTAACTGACAAAAATTCCTATTCTTTCATAAAACTTTCCCACAAAAAAAATTATCACAGTAAGCAGCACAACTATTTTCAACATTGATAAGACAAAATGATTTCTGAAGGATCATGTGACACTGAAGACTGAAGTTATGATGCCGAAAATTCAGCTTTGATCACAGGAATAAATTAAATTTTACAATATCACATCAATTATTTATAAAAAGTTTATAAAGTTTATAAAAATATCACTGTTTTTACTGTATTTTTGATCAAATACATGTTTCCTTGGTAAGCAAAAAAACAACAACAACTTGTATATAAACTATATATATATACACACACACACACAACATATAGGCTGTCAAAACACAAGGCTGAGTAAGTGAATTTTAAATTATGGCCAAACTTTTCTTTTAAAGGATCTCGTGGTGTTTGTGTTGCAGGGTTCATCTCTGAGCAGAGGTTAAGATAAAGAAGTACTGGAGCATGTCTTCTGTTCTGAGCTTCATATATTCAGCTGTGAAACACACTGATGTTTTTTACATGAGGAGAGTTTTAACAGGTCGTGGAGGTAGACAGCAAAGACCAGCTGCTTCACATGCTGGAATAAACCGTGTGCTACGCATCATCGATGAGAGAGAGAGAGAGAGAGAGAGAGAGAGAGAGAGAGTGTGTGTGTGTGTGTGAGAGAGAGAGAGAGAGAGAGAAAGAGTGTGTGAGTGTGTGTGTGTGAGAGAGAGAGAGAGAGAGAGTGTGTGTGTGTGTGTGACAGAGAGAGAGAGAGAGAGAGAAAGAGTGAGTGTGTGTGTGTGTGTGTGAGAGAGAGAGAGAGAGAGAGAGAGAGAGTGTGTGTGTGTTTGTGTGTTTGTGTGTGACAGAGAGAGAGAGAGAGAGAGAGAGAGAAAGAGTGAGTGTGTGTGTGTGTGAGAGAGAGAGAGAGAGAGAGAGAGAGAGTGTGTGTGTGAGAGAGAGAGAGAGAGAGAGAGAGAGTGTATGTGTGTATTTATGAGGACACAAATTTGTATAATGACATGTGTATTACACTGGTGTTACAACTTATGGGTGGTTTATGAGGACATTTCAAAAGTCCTCATAAATCAAATGGCTTAAAAAACATAAAAAACAATGTTTTATTAAAAAATAAAAAATGCAGCATGTCTCCTGTGATGGGTAGGTTTAGGGATGTGTCTGTGTGTGTGTGTGTGTGTGTGTGAGAGAGAGAGAGAGAGAATGGATGGGTGGCAAGAAGGAAAGCTCCAGATTGAAGTGTGCTTGAGCCGCAGGATATCGCGTTTGAGAGGACAGAAAAGGCCCAACAATAAAGCGATGGAGCAAAAAAGAAGCCAAGAGTCCATGAAAACAAAGCAGTGGGAAATCTCTGAGCTTTCTTTGTAATAGAGCTTCATCACAATGCATCTGAATTGGCTTGTCTGTAACTGTGGAGTTTCATGGCGGTCTCAGATGGTCGTCTGAAGCTGAATGAGAAGCGAGCCTGGAGATGTGGAGCATATGTGCTCTAGTTGTCAGGATCGTGACCTCCGAGTCCAGCCATGTTTGGCCCTTAGGGATGCAATGTCACATTTATTTCGAAAGCTCCTCTTGGAAAAACGCCACATGGAAGTGTCACTACCAGAACAATCAGCGTATCTTGCCACTAACTGTTCATGCTGTTATCATACAACTCACTGATTTTATACAATATGCATTCTGTGCATAACATGCTCATTTTCTGTATGCATGCCTAGTTGACTTAGTTCTTTTTTTCTAAATGCACTCTGCATTTAATATTATATTTAAAATTAAATAAGCTTGACTTTTATTTCCAGTGTAATGGCGAGCAATTGTCTACTGTCATTTTTCTTAAAAACCCTCATTATTTAATTAGACCGCCAAAATTGACCCATTAGGCTTTGTTATTGTAATTTTTGTCAAAACATAATAACTTGCTCCACCTCTGAAATGACTTACCCTTTTCTACTAAAGTCATTAAGCTATACAGGCCATTGGATAATTTACACAAGACCCTAGTAGCTATTTAACTCTTTGCATGCTAGCATTTTTTTTCCTGTCAAATGATAACAAAATAGCATGCTACTACATTTGTACATTATACTTTCAATCAATGCATTTTAGCAGTGCTTGCATTCCCTGATAATTTAACCCATGACCATGAAGTCGAGCTTCGGGCACATGTTTGAAATATTTATCGTTACATAATGCGTGCTGTTTTACACACTATTCTTTTTTAAATAGTAGGCAGGATTTAGTAAGCAGGAGGCTAGTATTTATATTCTGAAAGCTTCTTTACTCTACAGTGTGTTATAGTATATGACGGCTCTATTATGTCTCTGCTTCTGTCCTTTCAACGATCAAACCCTAATGGTCTCCAGTGTTTCAGTCTCTTCAGATGTGAAGTTCTTTAAACTCGATACAGTCCACATTCGTAAGATCCCTCAGAGTAATTGGGCTATGAATCCAAAGACACATAAGGGCCGCCTAGAGTGCGTCTCTCTATTTTTATGTCATAGCAGACTCTCAAAATCTCAGTAATATGAAGAACCAAAGGTTCACACACAGGTTCTGCTTTGATATTCTGTTGTGAGATGAATTGTGACTTTGTGTTGCAGACAAAGCTTGTGTTTTCATCTGTTTGTTGTGCGTCAGGCAGAGCACTAATGCTAGGTTCAGACTACACAATATCAGCCCGATTTGGTGCTTATTATGCAATGGAGGTTTGTGGATATTTGACCTTAAGTTCTCTTTGGAAGATTGAAAGCACATACTGTCCTCTTCATGCAATTTAGAAAAGGGCTTTTACGTATTTAAGTATATGGGGCTTTTCTTTATATTAAGAAAAGGGCTTTTAGGGCTTTTCTGACGACAAGACATTTCGTAGCCTTTGTTTGTTCACGCTTTTGTTTCCAGAAGTCAGTCACTAGGTCCGCCTTCTCGATGACATCACGCACGTCGTTAAAGACGGGAAGAGATGATTGGTCGGGAAGCAGCGTGTAGTCTGACATGTTTCTTTTTCCACGACATGACAAGAATTTAGGAGTCACGGTAGCCTGGGAAAACCCAGACGAACTTCCGGCAGATTTGAGATTTGCTCTGCAAGTCAGTCTGGCCAAGAGCCCATTCAAGCCCATTTCCAATCTTTCCAAATCGAGGCACCAATCACAAACGTTGTGACGGGTGTTGTGGCAAAAATTCTCATTAAACATCATCACTGCGTAAGAGACACTCAGAGTCAAATTAATAAAAAGAGAAGTATTTATTCTTGCAAGAATAGGTTCTATGGAAGCAGATTAGTCTCAATTATAATTTACGCAAGAAACCTTTAACTTCAGTGAACAGAAATGAACCGATAAACAGCACATACCTCTGCTCTGCTCAGCCATGAACTGGTCGAAAGCTGATGATGTTACATGCAGGAAGGCCCGCCCTCACGTGATACTGATTGGTCGATTGATAAGCTTAAATCTGATTGGCTAAAGAGTATGAGTGCTCTGTGTAGGAGGAGGAGCGCTGCCAGGAGAGTCTCAAAAACACACACACAAATCCATGGCGATTCGTACGCACATTGTTACGCGTACATTTTAAACATTCAAAGGTTTTTGTACACAGTTGTGACAAAATCAAAAAATCTACGAATTGTGTTTTGCATTTGTGAAATGTATTTTATGAATATATAATTTTATTTTGCGCATGTGAATTACTTTTTGTGAATATAATTTTTTTTCATGCATGTGAATATTTTCTGTGTGTACGTGAATTAGGTTTCATGCATGTGAAATTGTCTACGCATGTGTGAATGAGGTTTCTTGCGTAAATTATAATTGAGACTAATCTGCTTCCATCCAGTACACAGAAGTTACCCGTGCAAAGGAGTGACCCCCAGAACACAGACCAGAGCAATCTTTATACTGTTCCCCTCCAAGGACATTTCTCTAAAGGGTTGCCTCCCAGTAATTTTCCAGAGACAAAGGACCCATATTGCTAGTTCAGATTTATCACTAACTAACCCTTTAGCCCCCCTTGCCTAGACGACCTCTGACCTGGAGGTTAGAGGTTCTCCCTCGTCTGTTTTCTGGTGTGTCTCGCTCCAGGTATATAAACATACATATTTCAGAAGAGTCCCCCCTCTCTTATCTCTCTGCACTCCTTTGCAGTATCTACTGAAAGTAAATGCAAATGCAAACATAATACATTGAAGGTTCAATAGAAACACATACCTACCTAGTAATCTCTACTACTGATCAATGTAAAATTAAAATGTCCATAACACGGGCTTTACACGATGGCGATCGATCTGATTGGTTTTAGGTCTATCCAATTGCGCCCAGAGGCATTTGAGCGACGTCCATTGGTGACGCCGCTTTGGAAATGGACTGTGAATGAACCTTCCCCAGACTCACTCTCAGTTACGACTGAAGGGTCTGGTGTCAACCAGATACACCTTGCGTTTTCGGATCACAAGTGGACGATGCTAAATACAGGTGTAAATAAGGATAAGGATAAACTTTATTTGTCCCCGAAGGGAAATTTTTCTTGGGCAAAGTGCTACAGTATTACCCGACACGCAACACAATACACAGCACAACAACGTATAAAAATAAAATACAAGATATGTAAAGTGCTTAACACAGCAAAGTGCTACTGCTAGTATGCTGGAGGTGCATTGTTCCGGGTAATGTTCAACAATTTTATCGAGGCCGGAACAAATGAAAGCTTCAGTCTATTATTTTTACAAATGGGCATTCTCAGTCTCTTTCCCGATGGCAACGGCTGGTATTCGCTAAAAAGAGGATGTTCAGAGTCAATACTAATACTCTTCGCTCTTCTCAGCATTGCCTCTTCGTATAGAGACTGTATGGGTTCATATTGTTTTATTCCTATGATTTTCATTGCTGTTTTGTGGATATGGGCCAATTTGTTTTTCAATTGAACAGACACATTTCCAAACCAGACTACAATTCCATAACGAATAAGACTTTCAAGCGTGGCTTGAAAATGTCACTGCCCACCCCATACAGTCTCAGTCTTCTGAAAATGGGGTCTATAAAGTTTTGAGCTTGTCCACTTTTAACCACTTCTGGAGCTTGTCGAATACGCATTGCTTTCGTAGTGTATGAGTTTGTAGAACTTATTATATTATGTTTGCTGAAAGCACAGACCAACTTTAGGTTAAGCTGATACAACCAATTTATATACTTTAATGTACAAATTAATTTGATATAATTAAGGTCTCAACATCAGTTTTTGTACTTTTTTTTTTTGCTTACTTGGCTTGTTAAACATGACTAGTTACAAAGTGTTTCATTATGTTGAGTCACTTATTTATAGAGTGCCCTTTAAAAATGTGAAAAAAGTGATTTTTTTTTTTCATGCATCCTTTCAAAATTGCCTGCAGCAAAAAAAAAACTCCTATAGTTAAAAAGCTTTTTTTCAAGCACTGTGCATCCTATTTAAACATATTTGGAGATGTGGCATTATTACCCAGAGTAGTGCTAACAGTAAAGCAGGGTTTGGTAATGATGAATCACGACCCATCGCTCTGCAGTTTTGTGTATTATAAGTCACTTTGCAAATGCATCTGCTAAATGATATGTAACATCGTTTCCCTCTTTCCTATTCTCTTCATTAATCAGTCTAATCAGGGCTCATAAGGGAATATTGCGTGCATTTAAAAATGTCAATATTTGAATTGCATAGTGAGACTAACAGAGCAGCAAAATCTACACCCCAAAAATCCTCAGACGGCGTGACGGTAGAGAGCGTTGTAGATGGAGGGGGAAGAACTTCATTTCAATACTAATCGAAAGAAATATTCTTTTCTTTCTGCCACGGCACATTCACAACCACTGCAGTCTTATTATATGCACTGAAAAGGAAATATTCTCACTCTATATTCAGTTATACTCAGTTGTGCAGCAGCAGTGGTTATGTCTGTCATAATGGAGATGAATTTTTCATATCTTCTAAGAGAAAGTCATAACGTTCCAGTGAAATAAGTGTGCTTCTGTTGCATGTTGTCTGGTCTTTAGATTCAATTGCAGTTTATGATTCATGTTCATAATTTTCAGCTGGACTGGAATCGCAGTAAACAGCAGATCTTGTTTTAAATGGGTTAATTCTCACTAGTAACTCTTTAGTTGAGTATTTGCATGTGCTTGACAGAATAGTTCACTTGATGGTTCATCATTTACTGTTCTTCCCTTTGTCGTTCAAAAGGAGACATTTTGCATTTTGAAGAACACTGGTCGTTGCCTTTCTAAGCGATTGCAGTTAATAAGCACTGAACCTTTCAAGCTTCAAAAAGGAAGCAAAGGCACCATAAAAGCAGAACTAAAGTCCTCTGAAGCCACGAGAAACTAAATTAACCCATAAACTTTCTCTCCAGTGTGCCGTTCATTGAGTTGGACTTGAGAACCTGATCAGTCCGATTCATAATAGAATGATTCATATTGTTTTTGTGAACTGAATCAAATTGTTTACTGAAAATATCTGGTTTAAGGAATGATTAAATTACGAATCAGGGATCTTTACTACTTTTAAAGAGTCAAAGTCACGACTGTTCCTCTATCGTATGGTTCAGAGTGACTCGTATCAGACACTTTTATGAACCTTTTTTGAAGCTCCAAACCTCATTAAATGCAGTTGCATGGGGAAAAATTACCAAAATTGAACTTTTTGGGGGACCTATCCCTTTAAATAAAATCATTTATACTGACAAATATCGATTATGTGTGTGTTGCACTCTTAAAAGTGCACTCTTCCAATTCTCACTGTAGTTGCTCATTAGCATGCATATTTCTAGGATATTAACTGTTTATCAAGTCAAGTCAAGTATATTTATATAGCGCTTTTCACAATACAGATTGTATCAAAGCAGCTTCACAATATCAATCAAAACAACATAACAATGTTCGTTTCTTAGTGGAAAAAGCATCCACGTTTGGTAGAGCTGATCAATGGTATTAATGATTGGTTAATTAATTTGAATATCCCCAACTGAGCAAGCCAAAGGCAACAGTGGCAAGGAACCGAAAAACTCCATCAAGTGACCCAATGGTGTCCTAAAACTCCATCAAGTGACCCAATGGTGTCCTAAAACTCCATCAAGTGACCCAATGGTGTCCTAAAACTCCATCAGGTGACCCAATGGTGTCCTAAAACTCCATCAAGTGACCCAATGGTGTCCTAAAACTCCATCAAGTGACCCAATGGTGTCCTAAAACTCCATCAGGTGACCCAATGGTGTCCTAAAACTCCATCAGGTGACCCAATGGTGTCCTAAAACTCCATCAGGTGAACCAACGGTGTCCTAAAACTCCATCAGGTGACCTAATGGTGTCCTAAAACTCCATCAAGTGACCCAATGGTGTCCTAAAACTCCATCAAGTGACCCAATGGTGTCCTAAAACTCCATCAAGTGACCCAATGGTGTCCTAAAACTCCATCAGGTGACCCAATGGTGTCCTAAAACTCCATCAGGTGACCCAATGGTGTCCTAAAACTCCATCAGGTGAACCAACGGTGTCCTAAAACTCCATCAGGTGAACCAACGGTGTCCTAAAACTCCATCAAGTGAACCAACGGTGTCCTAAAACTCCATCAAGTGACCTAATGGTGTCCTAAAACTCCATCAAGTGACCCAATGGTGTCCTAAAACGGTGTCCTAAAACTCCATCAAGTGAACCAACGGTGTCATAAAACTCCATCAAGTGACCCAATGGTGTCCTAAAACTCCATCAAGTGACCCAATGGTGTCCTAAAACTCCATCAAGTGACCCAATGGTGTCCTAAAACTCCATCAAGTGACCCAATGGTGTCCTAAAACTCCATCAAGTGACCCAATGGTGTCCTAAAACTCCATCAAGTGACCCAATGGTGTCCTAAAACTCCATCAGGTGACCCAATGGTGTCCTAAAACTCCATCAAGTGACCCAATGGTGTCCTAAAACTCCATCAGGTGACCCAATGGTGTCCTAAAACTCCATCAGGTGACCCAATGGTGTCCTAAAACTCCATCAAGTGACCCAATGGTGTCCTAAAACTCCATCAAGTGACCCAATGGTGTCCTAAAACTCCATCAAGTGACCCAATGGTGTCCTGAAACTCCATCAGGTGACCCAATGGAGAAAAAAAAACCTTGGGAGAACCCAGGCTCAGTCGGGGGCCAGTTCTCCTCTGGCGTTTATGAACTAGAGGCCGGATTTACAGTAACTGTAAGATAAAAAATATATATGAATGCCTGGCTGAATAGATGCGTCTTTAGTTTTAAACTGGGAGAGCGAGTCTGAGCAACGAACAATATCAGGAAGGCTATTCCAGAGCTTCGGAGCTAAATGTGAAAATGCTCTCCCTCCTTTGGTGGATCTGGATATCCTAGGTATGACCAGAAGCCTCGAATTTAGTGATCTTAAAGAGCGCGATGGATTATAGGGCGATAGAAGATCCATTAAATAGACTAGAGCTAAACCATTTAGGGCTTTATAAGTCAGTAGCAATACCTTGTAATTAATACGTAACTTTATCGGTAACCAATGTAGTGATGATAAAATCGGTGTTATATGATCATATTTTCTTGTTCTAGTAAGAACTCTAGCGGCTGCATTTTGGACTAACTGTAGCTTATTTATTGACTTATATTAGTACTTATAAAGCACATATTAATACATGATTCTATTCTGTATGGCCATATTCTATATCCCTTAATCCACCCAATACCTAAACTTAATAATTACCTTACTAAATATTAATAAGCAGTAATTAAGAGCGTAATGAGGCAAGTTAATAGTTAGTCAATAGTGAGAACTGGACCCTAATCAAAAGTGTGACCAGGTTTATTGGCATTGATGGTTCCATGAAGAAACATTAACATCCACAAAACTTTTCCATTCCACAAAAGGTTCTTTATAGTGGAAAAAGGTTCTTCAGATTATTTTTAAGAGTGTAGTTGGAGACTTATGTTTGTATCTTATTGTTTTCCACGGGCCTGCTTTAATAACTAGACACTTGATTAGGATTCATACGGGGAAATGAGATTTTTCGAGTGAGAAAGAGTCTGTCGAACTCCTCAGACAAAACATATCCCTCTGACTCATTGATAAGTGAGAACAACACCTGAGAGAAAAGGACAGTGTCTGGAACAAAGAGAATGGGACAGAAGGATTATTCCTGGGATTTAGAGATCTGACCTTGAGCCGCGATGACCAGGAGTCCGCTGTCGGCCACTTAAAGCCTGAAGACATCTGATCCGTGCTATAGACGAAGCCTCTCACTGATAAAAATGTAAAAACAAATGTAATTTCTACAGGTGAAACTAAAAAAATGCGAATATCGTGCAAAAGTTATAATTTTGATGATTTATGGCTTACAGCTTATGAAAACCCCAAATTCAAAATCTCAGAAAATTAGAATATTACATGAAATCAATTTAAAAAAAGGATTTTAAATACAGAAATGTCGGCTCTCTGAAAATTATAATAATGCATACACAGTAAAAAAAAATCCAACTTACATTTTGTTTGACAAATTCTGTTTTTAAAGTTTATTCAACTATTTAACATGAAAAAGTTTGTACAACTAATTGACCCTAAGTTGAGAAACTCAAAAATGTCCTGCAGCTGGTTGCCTTAAACTTTTAAGTTTTCTCAACTTTTTTTTGCAGTGTTATATATATTAGTTTCACCTATTAATTTCAATTACTGAAATAGACAAACGTTTGCACGATATTCTAATTTTTCGAGTTTCACCTGTACATGAAAAAGTTCCTTCAGGCAAGAATTCTGAAAAACAAAACAAATCTATTAGTACTCAATTTAATCTTGTAGAAATGAAAGCGTAAATATCAACGATATAAAATTAAGTTAAACCTACTCAACTTTTCTGGTGTTCCCATCATGCGCTGGGGCGTGAATAATTAATAAGGTTGACTTCTCACTGTTTTCCAGCTGTATTTACACTGTTTTATCATTGCTTCTGTTGTTAGGTTTAGTAACTTGCTGTTTTGTGACATCTGGATTCATTTTCTGCTCAAAATGACTCATTCATACTCAAAAAACGATCTATCGAATGTTACCGTCATTGTGTATTGTGTAAAGTATCAAGGTCTCTGTGTTGAAAAACCTTGTTTCTTTTATTATGAAGATACAGAATGGAATATATACAATATCTATTGTATTATTTCTTAGATGTTTCTAAGTAAACATACACTTTAAAAGCGTGGATTAATTCAGTGTTATATTGTTTGAGCATAAAGTTAATTTAGTTAAATATACTTAACTTAGGTAAGAATTCTATATGTGAAATTAAATATAATATTTACTTAATTACTTCAATTAAATGTTAAGTGTGAATTAAATGTCAAATGGATGTTCAGTTCAATAGTAAGTAGATTTTACTTGATAATAACAGGTAAGTTGCAGCAGCACTAAAATGTACTTAAAATGTGTTTCTTTATCAAGTAAATCCTCAGTTATAGCGCTAACAGTAAGCATGACCTCAATGCTTTTCCCTTCCAAACAAGACCAAGTATCACTGTTGTGTCGAGTCAGTCCTGATTCGCCCAAATCCTGTCCTCTGAATCCCGTTGGTTGTGGTTCCTCCAGCACGAGTGAAGCACTGCACGTCCTTCTCTGTTGTCTACGGCTCGTTTCCACAGATGCCCCACTTCAAAGTCTTTGCAGCACCATTTCCAGTGTGCCTCTGGGCTGCAAAACACAAACTTGTCTTTTTTTAAAGCCACGATGGAGTGTCGAAAGAAGCACTAGCAGGTTTTTAGGACTCAGGGAACGGCTCTTTAAACTCATGCTGATGCAAAGACTTACGGCGCTTCCACAGCTCCGCATCAAGTGTGCTTGATGTCAAAGTTTGCTTCATTTTTACAAGCTGTGTTTCCATAACTTGCATTGCACAATTGCAAATCTCACCTTGTTTATCTCATAATTCTGACATTATGTTTCATAATTGACTTTGTCTCATAATTCCAAATATATGGCTTATATCTCCAACTTCATGTTTCATAATTGCCCTTATATCTCAGAATTCAGACAGTTTTTCATAAGTGACTTTTTATCTCATAATTATAAATAAATTTTTTATAATGAGTTTCCATTATGACTCTATGTATCAAATTTACGACTTTCTTTTTCATAATTGTTAAAAATGTCTCATAATTTTAACATTAATTCCATAATTCTGACTTTAAATCTCATAATTATGCCTTTAAATCTCTTCAGGCAGTTTATCATAAGTGATTTTTGTCTCATGATTCCAGATATATTTTTCATAATGACGTACCATCATGACTTTATTTTTCATTTTAATTTCAATTTAATGTCTCATAATTTAAACTTTATTTTCCATAATTATGACTTTATATCTCATAATTCATAATAACTTTCCATTATGACTATACATCTTCTAAAATTTTCACATTACTCTCAACTCATTATGACTTTATGTCTCATAATTAGGACGTTATTTCTCACAATTCCTTCTTTTTAAAATAATTATGTGTCTCACAATGTGAATTTTATCTCTGTAACTTTCTTCATTTGAACTGTATCTCATATTATAACTACCCATTTAATTTTCTACTTCCATGCATAATTGTGCTTCCATACAATCCAGACTATCTCTGGTTGAGTCCCAGCACTCGAGGTCCTTCCTCAATCCCTTTAGTCCTGCTTTAGTGCACAGAAATGCTCTGCATCAAAATGACTGTGGTGTTTTTCATGCATTTCACATTCCTCAGCCTTGGGTCGTGTGGAACGGCAGCGTATGGCAGTGAGTGTGTGGTGTGAAGCGCATGGCGTCAGGCACGCGCGTGTGGGTGGATGCGGGTTGTATTCCAACACCTTTGTGAAGCGTGTGTGGGTGGAGATGTTGAATAAACACGTTCCCGAAGCTTCTGTGCTGCTTTCATGAGCGAGAAACGCTCACACATTTGATGTTTGGAGGAACTGACGAGCGAATCACCTCTTGCAGAGAGCGGAGGAGGTCAGCGCCGTGGGGAAACAATAATACACATGAGATATTAGGCATTAAATATGGTTATTTTATAACACAGCCGTTTTGATGCTTGAGTATTGCTTTGCCTGATATCTGCTTCAGGAAGAGTAGCGCCACCTCAGTGATTCTTAATTTCAGAGAGTGTTAAATTTCTCAACACGAGAAAGTATACGGCACAATTTTGTTGCTTAATGGATGGTGTAATAAGCCACTATAATAAGGATTGTGCTGTTGAGTCCTGTGCCATTACCGTCCTGAAACATGCTTTGTCACACAGGCACTAATGTGGAATGAATCAAATATCCATTAAGCATATGTCTCAAACGAATGTTTATGAATTTCATGTTTGCATTTAGATTTAAAGGCTCAACACACATCCACATCAGAAGGACAGGCAACAAATCACCTTTAATTGACACTCTTAGCGTCTCTTCCTTGGGCTGTTTTATAGGAGTTGTGTCTGGGCATTTGAGTATTTTATCACTGGAGTATCAAAAAAAAAATAGGGTGATTTAATATAAAAATCAGTTTTGGGGTTGATGATCTGTCAGAAATGCTACTGCAAAAGATAAATTGGTAAACTTAATTATTTTTTTAGCATCTCCTCCTTGGTCCATTTTATACTATTAGTGTCTCTTTTTTCTGTATTTGAGTATATAATTTACTGGAGTATACCAAAAATATAGACATCCCCTCGTGATTTAATATACAAACCAGTTTTAGGGTTGAAAATCTGGGAGTAAAATGCTACTGCAAAAGATAAATTGATTTAAAACTCATATAAAAAAAGATTTTTGACAGACCGGTAACAGATCCACTTCATTGACATTTTGTATGTCTCTTGGTCCATGTTATGCTATTAGTGTCACTATTACACTACTTGAGTATTTAATTCACTAGATTATCCAAATAGGCATCACCTCATTGTGATTTAATATACAAACCAATAAAATCTGGCAAAAATGCTACTGAAAAAGATAAATTGGTAAAAAGCCATTTTTGGCGGATTGATGTCAACAAATCCACTTCAATGTAACTTTAAGTGTTTCATCTTTGCTCCATTTTATACTATTAGTGCCACAGTTTGCGGTATTTTAGTATTTAATTCAATGGATGATCCAATAAAATAGGCATTCTGACAATGCTGGCAAAAATGCTATTTCAAAAGATGGCAATTTTGGACAGAATGAATGTGTTACGGTGTCCTAGTCAGCAAATTGTATAACCTCCGGTCAGTCACAAAGCCGAATGGCCCTCAAACATCAAAGTTAATTACCCAAAGCGCTTTACTTGGGAAAATGTTGAGTTTCCCACCACTGGAGATGAATTACAGCATTATCCAGCCCATGTGTGTGTTTGAGCGGCGACACGCGAGGTTGGATACAATTAGATAATTCATGATTCATAAAGCAGTGAAAATCCAATCATTAAAGATTAGCAGAGACGCTGTCGTGATTTAAGATCATTTTATTATCATACTGCATCAGACGAGCTGCTTAAATGACTTCATACAACAATTAGAGACGTCGCTGTACACTTCCAGTGTTACTGCAGTGAAAGGTTTCCAGTGATGCTTTCACAGTTATTCTTCCTTTTCTTTCACAACTAAAAATAAGCCAACCTTATTTGAATGCAATCGTTCATGCATATTAATTGTGAAGTGACTAATTTCTGTGTTTGACACATGTGTTAGTCAGCGGTAGGCGGAGCTGCTTATCTCAGTGTTCATGTCAAACCCCAAATCTTCCAGCTCCCCCCCCGCAACATGCTGCAATACTGATGTCTGCCCATGCAATCGATTTATGAGCTTTAGTAAAGCAGTGTTTCTCTTCCTCGCCGTTTAGCCGAGTGTTTGTGTCCCCGCGCGACACAAAGACTGCTGTATCTGCCATTGAACGCACAATAAATGGAGAGGCACAAAATGTAAAAGGAATTTGGTGTATTGAAAAGCCACCAAGCTCCGGAATGCTAATTCATTGGCCTTTTTTGATGTTTTCCCATTTATGACATAAAAGCCTCATTCTGCATTGGGAAAGAGATTTGGAGAGGCATCTGTGGCCCGTGTTGTCGCTACATTGGTTCGGTGGCGTGACAGTAGCTTAGCTGTCTTCAGAACAGTGTAGCTTTTCCAACAAGCAGCGTTGAACTGTGACGAAATTAATTGTTACTGTTACTGTATATAAAAATAACTATCATTCAATAGGTGTGTGTTTCATGTTTGGGGTCGTAAAGATGTTTTAGGAAGTCTTCTTTGCTAACCAAGGCTACATCTTTTTGAATTTAATGCATTTCTGTGATCAAAGCTGAATTTTCAGCATCATTACTCCAGTCTTCAGTGTCACATGATCCTTCAGAAATCAGTATAATATGATGATTTGCTGCTCAAGAAACATTTCTGATTATTATCAATGTTGAAAACACTGCTTCATATTTTTCTTCAGGATTCTTTGATGAATAGAAAGGTCAGAAACACTTTAGTTTAGGGTCCAATTCTCACTATTAACTAGTTTCTTAATAGCGTGCATATCACTAGGATATTGACTGTATGTTTATTAGTACTTATAAAGCATTAATTAATACATTATTCTGCATGATCATATTTTACATCCTTAATCCTATACCTAAACTTAACAACTACCTTATTAACTATTAATAAGCTGTAAATATTGAGATTATCGTAGTTAATAAATTAGTTAATAGTGAGAATTGAACCCTCATCTAAAGTGTAACCAAACGTTCAAAAGAACAGCATCGTTTGTACGTTTTTACTGATCAATTTAATGCATCTTTTCTGAATAAAAGTATTAATTTCTTTTGAAAAAAAAAACTGACCCAAAACTTCAAAATAGTTATTTTATTATGTAGCTAACCCCATTTTCAAAAAGGTTACATTAGAAGGCTAGAAACATCACCATCAGGCTTTAATGTATAACATAAATATAACAAATACTCATAAAGAAATCACAGAAACGGCTCTTGCATGTTTGGAAATGGCAGAAAATGGGCTAAATGACTGTTTCCGCAGTAGTGTAACACAAGCAAATATTGCACTGCATAAACTCACAATCATCACGGATCGCAGGAGGGCATGAACGCAACAGATTGGTGATTACCATTGTGAGAGGCATTAATTAAAGCTAATTAGTATTTGTCATTGTGACAGAACGTATAAGGAGCCGCATTGGTTTAGTGGGAAACGCCAGCGCTCATTAAATGGACTGTAACAGGAGGAGATTACATCCAGGAGGAAGTCCATCATTCACCCCCGTGTGGGACGTTAATGGTATAATCGAGCGCTCAAAGGGTTGGCTGCTTAACTTACATTAAATATGAAATATGACTCTGTCCACCTCAATATGGCCTGTCAAGTCCTGACTTTTGTAAGTCTGTCGTGTTAAGTTTGAATAAATGATGTCAAGCACCGATGGAAAGAACTTCTTTTATGGCCACATCAGTAATAGGTTGTAAATGTTTGAGTCATTTTGAACTAGAGACAGATTGCTTGGTGTATTTTTTCTTAATTTGACTGCATGGAATCCAGTATTTACAAACCTGCTCCAAGTGGTGCTCCTTTAAGTCGTTTTACTTTTCTTTTATGTACAGAATTTATTGGTTTAACATCGTCCCAGAATTCAAAAGTCTGAGGTTTGAAAGAAGTCTGTAAAAAAAATTTTTTTTTAAATTGTACAATTTAAAATAGCTGTTTTTATGTGAATATATAGTCAAATGTAATTTATTCCTGTGATCAAAGCTGAATTGTCACATGATCCTACAGAAATCATCTAATATGATGATTTGCTCCTAAAGAAACATTAATGATTATCATCCATGTTGAAAACAGCTTCATATTTTTTGTGGAAACTGTGATACATTTTCTTCAGGATTCTATGACGAATAGAAAGAAAGTTCAAAAGAATTTGTTTGAAATAGAATCTTTTGTAACATTATAACTGTGTTTATTGTCACTTTTGATCAATTTAATGCATCCTTGCTGAATAAAAGTAGTCTATTAATTTCTTTAAAAAAAATTAAAATTATAATAATCTTGCTGACCCAAATTTTTATAATTTTAAAAACAATCGTTATGTTTAAAACTAGGATTATCTATAGGCATTAAACATTTCAGTGTTGTTTTTATTTGTTTTTGTCTGAAAGTTGCACAGTCTGAATCAGATTTTGTGTGCAGAATGAAAAAAAGCCTAATTCTCTGTGTGTGTGTCGTGTCTCTGTCTAGGTGGCGTGTGTATCGCTCAGTCTCTGAAGATCCCTCGGGAACCCAGGCCTGGGGAATTCGACAAGATAATCCGCCGGCTCCTGGAGACCCCCAACGCTCGGGCCGTCATCATGTTCGCAAACGAGGACGATATCAGGTGTCTCCTTTCTGTTCTTTAAATACTTTCCCTGGCTAACCGTTCCCTGTTCTCTCAAAATATCTCCAGCTGAGAGAAACCCATCATCAGTGCCTTGAGAAAGAAAGGAAAGAGGAAGCAAAAAGGAAGCTGGCTGCATTTATGAATATAATACCTGCATACTGAATGCTTATTATATATATATATATATATATATATATATATATATATATATATATATATATATATATATATATACCGCCTACTGCTTTTTAAATTAAAGTCCCCTGTAGTCAATTATTTTATCACTTAAAACTCACCAAAATTACATATTTATTTTTTTTCCTAGAAAAAATAAATCGTCATGCCTTAAAATAGCTTGAATGTAACTCAACACCCTTGCCTCAATTAGTATGCGTGGTTCTATGAATATGCAAATGAGCCCCGCCTCCACTTACTCACTCACTCACTCAGAGATCCACTGGTTGACGATCACACGTTGATCTGATTGGTTATAAGGTCGTTTGTGACGTCAGAAACACCAGCGATTTCACACCGTGTTTTTGAGACTGTCTTTGATTCACTGCAGTTTTAAGGAGAAAATACTGTTTCACATGTATTTGTCTTAAAGCATATAAAAAACACCACATAGACATATAAACAACATTAAAAACTGGATTTTCACCCCAGAGGGACTATAAAAAGTGAATCAGCATGCATTATATCAAACATCATCACATTGCATGTGATTGCATAGCTGTCCAAACACTGTCCTGACGTCTAGGCTAAAACAAGGCAAAATTTGGGCCGTCAGTGAAAATATAATAGATGTCTAAACATATCCCACGAATAGACTAGTCATCAAGAACATGAGTATGTCAAAGAAATGAAACCAGACACCTTGTAATCACTGTTTACTTTGCTTACATGATGGACTAGCAAACACCTTGCAAGTTATTTTGGCATGTAACCAAACTCAAGGTTATTTTGCCTAGAAGTGTGTTACTCATAGCCGGACTATATCGGGTCTATAGTTAACAGAGACTGTGAAATGACGGCTAATGCTTGCTGGGGATAGCCTGGCTAACGTCAGACCTAGTCTCATTGAGACGTGGGTCTGGGAACCACATGTTAATTTTCTCGTTTTGGAAATTAGCCGTTTATTGGGTGCTACGAATGTCTACAAATGTGCTTGTACGTAGATCATAGCCAATCGTTTCAATTATACCAGATGACGTATGTAGAGCGACAGAAAAGTTGCTCTTTTTTCAAAATAAACTTGCGTTCTAAACTACTTAGAACAATATCTAAGGCTGGATCGAAAGGTAACTTCGCGTCTGCTGCCATGTTGGATCCACAGATATAACAAACTGTGTGTCGCATAGACGTCGCCATCGTCTCGCTGCTCCCTCCCCGTTCTGTGATTGGTTCCCTCGCTGAGGCGCAAATCTTGTCCATGCAATCCAGGCTGCCTAGCAGTGTGAATAAAATCGTGAATAAAATCCCCATGCTACCTTGGGGAAGGCATAGACTGTAAAAAATATATGGACAAAGCGTCTGTGACGTCACCCATAGACTTTCTGAATAACGGTTTTGAGGCCGTTTATGGGGGGTATGGGCGGCGCCATCTTGGAAATATTTCAATACAAATGTTCAGAAAGGACACAGAGGTGGTGTGATGTGTCGTGTCAGATCATGGCCAAGACGTCAAATTTCTGGAATTCCACTCGGTGCAGCACGTTATCAGCTGTCAATCAAGCTGTCAATCAAAGTTAACCACGCCCTTATTTGTCATACATTTTATATCTAAATACGATCTAAACTAACGAGTTAGAAAAAAAATGCACCCCCCTCACAGTTGTCAGGCACTCGGAACCTATCGAAAAATACAATAAAAGTCCATGGGACCAACCTGTAAAAACATGAGTTTATGCTGTGAAAACGGACATTTTAACATGGGGGTCTATGGACATTTGCTCCCTTTTGGGACCGGCCCCTAGAGGAGTTTAGATGTATTGCAATTTTGCGCACTTCCGGGTAGGCTTCATTTTTCAGATTAGAATGTTGCCGCTTGGGGGAAACCCAGGCTATGCTGGGGATGGACATCAGCAACAATCGGTAGACTGTGGCCTTTAGAGGTTCAATTGGTACTAAGCAGCTCAAAGTGTGCCAAGATAATGTCCACACCATTACACCAGCAGCTGCCTGATCCACTGATCCACCGATCCACTGAACCACCGATCCACCGATCCACCGATCCACCGGTCCACCGGTCCACCGGTCCACCAGTCCACCAAACCACCGATCCACCGGTCCACCGGTCCACCGGTCCACCGAACCACCGAACCACCGAACCACCGAACCACCGATCCACCGAACCACCGATCCACCGAACCACCGATCCACCGATCCACCGAACCACCTAACCACCGATCCACCGAACCACCGAACCACCGATCCACCGATCCACCGATCCACCGAACCACCGATCCACCGAACCACCGATCCACCGATCCACCGAACCACCGAACCACCGATCCACCGAACCACCGAACCACCGATCCACCGATCCACCGATCCACCGAACCACCGATCCACCGAACCACCGATCCACCGATCCACCGAACCACCGAACCACCGATCCACCGAACCACCGATCCACCGATCCACCGATCCACCGATCCACCGATCCACCGAACCACCGATCCACCGATCCACCGAACCACCGAACCACCGATCCACCGAACCACCGATCCACCGATCCACCGATCCACCGATCCACCGAACCACCGATCCACCGATCCACCGATCCACCGAACCACCGATCCACCGAACCACCGATCCACCGATCCACCGATCCACCGAACCACCGATCCACCGATCCACCGATCCACCGAACCACCGAACCACCGAACCACCGATCCACCTAACCACCGAACCACCGATCCACCGATCCACCGATCCACCGAACCACCGATCCACCGAACCACGATCCACCGATCCACCGATCCACCGATCCACCGATCACCCGATCCACCGATCACCCGATCACCCGATCACCCGATCCACCGATCACCCGATCCACCGATCCACCGATCCACCGATCACCCGATCACCCGATCCACCGATCCACCGATCCACCGAACCACCGATCCACCGATCCACCGAACCACCGATCACCCGATCCACCGATCCACCGAACCACCGATCCACCGATCCACCGAACCACCGATCACCCGATCCACCGATCCACCGAACCACCGATCCACCGATCCACTGATCCACCGTGCTCTAGTGTTGCTTACAGCAGATTCTGACCCGACCATCTGAATGTTGCAGCAGAAATCGAGACTCGTCAGAACAGGCAGCGTTTTTTTTTTTGAGTCTGTGTGAACGGTAGCTTCAGTTTGCTGTTCTCACCGGTGTGTGTTCTGTGTCTCTGTCCTTCGGATGAGACGTTAAACCGAGGTCCTGACTCTCTGTGGTCACAAAAAATCTTTTGAAAGAGTAGGGCTGTAACCCCGGTGTCCTGGCCAAATCTGCCCAGTGGCCTCTGTCCATCATGGACTACTAATCATCCCCATATGTATATTAGGGGTGTAACAATACACATATTCATATTGAACCGTTCGGTACGAGGCTTTCGGTTCGGTACGCATTTCAAACCCAACGATTTGGACCACTTTTCCTGCTGGCCAAAATTTTGTTAGCATTCGCGCTGGCGCGACCACATTATTGCCCAACATCAGATGGCAAACGTGATGAAAGCGGAACGAAACTGCGCAACTCATTTGAGCTTAACGGACCGGTATGAGTTTGGACCTTGAGCCTTGATCGAGCCACACAGTTTCTACACAGCGCTGAGAGATCCAGTAAAGAAAGCATTTAAACTCACCACAGAAGTAATAACATCGCTGCGAGATCTAGTGAGCTTGTTATTATTTCGACATTATGAATTAAATGTTAATCTTAAACCTTGCAAACTTAAAATAAACCTTTTTTTATAAGGAGCTGTTTTTTTTTATATGCTGCTAAGAAGAGTCAAGCATCCATCATTGTTCAAATAAAAAAAAGATCATACTTTATGATGTTAGTTTTAATTAAAAAATTTAAAAATTTCAATCACTTTATGATGTTAGTTTTAATAAATACATAAAAATTTAAAAATCAAGGAAATTTCTTTTTGCTGTATCGAAAACATACGAACCGTGTCACCACTGTATCGTATCAAACCGAACCGTGAAATTTGTGCTAAGAAAAGCGGTATATATGTAATGAATTATTATTATTATTATTCTGCTGCTGTAGCTCATCTGCTTCACGGTTGAGACGAGTGCTTGTTTGAGTTACTGTAACCTTTCTATCTGATGAACCAGTCATTCAACCAGCCATTCTCCTCTGACCCCTGACCCCTGACCCCTGACCTCTGACCTCTGGCATCAAGGCATTTTCACCCACAGAACTGCCGCTCACTGGATACTTTCTCTTTTTCGGACCCTCGAGATGTTTGTGTGTGAAAATCCCAGTAGATCAGCAGTTTCTGAAATACCCGTCTATCACCAACAACCATGACACATATAAAGTCACTCTTTTCTTCCCTGTTCTGATGCTCAGTTTAAACTCCACCATTTCTACATGCCTAAATGTATTGAGTTGCTGCCATGTGATTGGGTGAATAGATTTTTGTGTTTAGCAATTGAATAGGTGTACCTAATAATGTGGCTGGTGAGGGTATATGTATACGTATATATATATATTGAT
Organism: Semotilus atromaculatus; assembly: GCA_031834385.1. Taxonomy (NCBI): domain Eukaryota; kingdom Metazoa; phylum Chordata; class Actinopteri; order Cypriniformes; family Leuciscidae; genus Semotilus; species Semotilus atromaculatus. The sequence continues at coordinate 55,714,893 of JAULUF010000009.1, forward strand.
AGACTGTGTCCAAAATTCCATACTTTCTTGAGTTGGTACTTGTTTTGAATAAGCAATTCTTCACAAACACTAAATAGTATGTTCTATGTAGTATGAATGTGTGTACTATGAATATGAATGTGTGTAATATGAATGTGTATGAATGTGTGTAGTGTGAATATGAATGTGTGCAGTATGAATATGAATGTGTGTAGTGTGAATGTGTGTTATGAATGTGTGTAGTATCAATATGAATGTGTGAATGTGTGTTGTATGAATGTGTGTAGTATGAATGTGTGTAGTATTAACATGAATGTGTGCAGTATGAATATGAATGTGTGTAGTGTGAATGTGTGTAGTGTGAATATGAATGTGTGTAATATGAATGTGTGTAGTGTGAATGTGTGTAGTGTGAATATGAATGTGTGCAGTATGAATATGAATGTGTGTAGTGTGAATGTGTGTTATGAATGTGTGCAGTATGAATATGAATGTGTGTAGTGTGAATGTGTGTTGTATGAATGTGTGTAGTATTAACATGAATGTGTGCAGTATGAATATGAATGTGTGTAGTGTGAATGTGTGTAGTGTGAATATGAATGTGTGCAGTATGAATATGAATATGTGTAGTATGAATGTGTGTAGTATTAATATGAATGTGTGCAGTATGAATATGAATGTGTGTAGTATGAATGTGTATAGTATTAATATGAATGTGTGCAGTATAAATATATGTATGTGAGTAGTATGAATGTGTGTAGTATTAATATGAATGTGTGTTGTATGAATGTGTGTGTAGTATTAATATGAATGTGTGCAGTATGAATATGAATGTGAGTAGTATGAATGTGTGTTATGAATGTGTGCAGTATGAATATGAATGTGTGTAGTGTGAATGTGTGTTATGAATGTGTGCAGTATGAATATGAATGTGTGTAGTGTGAATGTGTGTTGTATGAATGTGTGTAGTATTAATATGAATGTGTGCAGTATGAATATGAATGTGAGTAGTATGAATGTGTGTTATGAATGTGTGCAAGATGAATGTGTGTAGTGTGAATGTGTGTTGTATGAATGTGTGTAGTATTAATATGAATGTGTGCAGTATGAATATGAATGTGAGTAGTATGAATGTGTGTTATGAATGTGTGCAGTATGAATATGAATGTGTGTAGTATGAATATGAATGTGTGTAGTATGAATGTGTGCAGTATGAATATGAATGTGAGTAGTATGAATGTGTGTTATGAATTTGTGCAGTATGAATATGAATGTGTGTAGTGTGAATGTGTGTTATGAATGTGTGCAGTATGAATATGAATGTGTGTAGTGTGAATGTGTGTTGTATGAATGTGTGTAGTATTAATATGAATGTGTGCAGTATGAATATGAATGTGTGTAGTGTGAATGTGTGTTATGAATGTGTGCAGTATGAATATGAATGTGTGTAGTGTGAATGTGTGTTGTATGAATGTGTGTAGTATTAATATGAATGTGTGCAGTATGAATATGAATGTGAGTAGTATGAATGTGTGTTATGAATGTGTGCAAGATGAATGTGTGTAGTGTGAATGTGTGTTGTATGAATGTGTGTAGTATTAATATGAATGTGTGCAGTATGAATATGAATGTGAGTAGTATGAATGTGTGTTATGAATGTGTGCAGTATGAATATGAATGTGTGTAGTATGAATATGAATGTGTGTAGTATGAATGTGTGCAGTATGAATATGAATGTGAGTAGTATGAATGTGTGTTATGAATTTGTGCAGTATGAATATGAATGTGTGTAGTGTGAATGTGTGTTATGAATGTGTGCAGTATGAATATGAATGTGTGTAGTGTGAATGTGTGTTATGAATGTGTGCAGTATGAATATGAATGTGTGTAGTGTGAATGTGTGTTGTATGAATGTGTGTAGTATTAATATGAATGTGTGCAGTATGAATATGAATGTGAGTAGTATGAATGTGTGTTATGAATGTGTGCAAGATGAATGTGTGTAGTGTGAATGTGTGTTGTATGAATGTGTGTAGTATTAATATGAATGTGTGCAGTATGAATATGAATGTGAGTAGTATGAATGTGTGTTATGAATGTGTGCAGTATGAATATGAATGTGTGTAGTATGAATATGAATGTGTGTAGTATGAATGTGTGCAGTATGAATATGAATGTGAGTAGTATGAATGTGTGTTATGAATTTGTGCAGTATGAATATGAATGTGTGTAGTATGCTGCTATTATCATGTGACCTGTCAGCGTCAGTTGCGTCGCCTCAGTCATTCACGAACCCTCTCCCGTGGCTCATGGGACAGTAAAGTGTCCATCATATACACACTTCAGAATCTCACTGGCAGTAGTGGGTCATCCAGGTACTTTTTTGTCGACTCTTTTATGAGTACTGGGAATTCGGACATACTTATTTTGTCACATACTGTTTCTCACCTATATAGTTGTAATTATCTCCACTGACGACAAGTTGTAGAGAACCCAAATGCAACTTTATTTCCAAAACGTGATCAAACATACAACAAAGGCATGAAACTCAATACAAGAGCAAGGACAGGGCTTCCCAACAGCAGATACATGAAAACAATACTTGACGAAGACATGAGGGCTTAAATACACAAGACTAACGACTAGACAACGGGACACCTGTGGACAATGACACAATGAACCAATGACAACATGACACATCAGACAAGGGAACACATGGCAGGAACAGGGGATCACATGACTACATGAAACAGGAACAAGGAACCCAAAATGTGACAATCGTAGGGAAGTGTGTGATTTGGGAGCGATTTAGAGGGGAGGAAGAGCTAAAACAGACTCATTGAAGGATTTGTTCACTTTTAAAAAAATATTTTGCTGATAATTTTCTCACCCCCATGTCATCCAAGATGTCCATGTCTTTCTTTCTTCAGTCGGAAAGAAATGAAGGTTTTTGATGAAAACATTCCAGGATTTTTCTCCATATAATGGACTTCAACAGGACCCAAACGGTTCAAGGTCCAAATGACAGTTTCAGTGCAGCTTCAAAGGGCTTTAAACGACACCAGACGATGAATAAGGGTCTTATCTAGACAAACCATCGGCATTTCACAAATAAATAAAAAAGTTTAAGTTTTATAAGCACAAATGCTCGCCTTGCTCTGTTCTGTGATGCGCGTTCGTGACTCACGTAATACACAGTTACGTTGAAAAGGTCACGGTTAGGCGGAAGTACCGAGTCAGTGTTTACAAATGTGAGGAAGGAGGACCATATACACATATTCAAATGTCTTTGTGTCAGTTTATCGTTTAAAATGCCCATTTCGTGTGCGTATCCTGGGTGTTTTAATATTAAAAAGGCTAAAAGAAAATGTTCGTCAGGACAGAAGCGTGACCTTTTCAACGTAATTGCGTAATTGCGTAATTGTGTAACTGCTGTCACTTGGACCTTGAACCGTTTGGGTCCCGGTGAAGTCCATTATATGGAGAAAAATCCTGGAATGTTTTCATCAAAAACCTTCATTTCTTTTCGACTGAAGAAAGAAAGACATGGACATCTTGGATGACATGGGGGTGAGTAAATTATCAGCAAAAGTTTTTTTAAAAGTGAACTAATCCTTTAACACATTTCTCCTAACGTACCGTCCCTCCCAGCAGCCTTTGCTCAACTCCTGCTTTATCTCAGTTGCCACCTGTATATTGTCTAACTTAACTGCACCAAGTACAGATGGAAAGCAATTAAAATGCTGGAGAGGGTGTTAGAAAGTGAGTCTTTCTGTGCCTGGAGGGAGGGATGCTCCACTTTGCATCTTCAGATTGTGGAGGTCCCACACAGAGACGACTACAAAATGTTGGCTTTCCTGCCATCTATACATATGTTTGTTGATATAACAGCTGCTGGGGAGTACAATATTTATTTTTATGCCTTGGAGGCGAATGCTAATCTGACTTCATTCTGAAGTTACATAGACTTTTAAAGCAAGCTCAGGCAAAACAGAGGGGAAATGAATGTTAAATGTTGGGCTTATTAACAGAATGACCGAGGGCATACTAACTATTTGACATTGTGAAAATATACGGAGTACTCCTCCTATTAGCTACCACTACTCCTACTATTAGTATCATGAATGCTGTTTATGTTGCCACTGCTATCGCTACTATTACTATTATTTTTGTTATAATTATTATCATTAGTATGAATACTATTTCTACTTCAACTTTATTACAATTACTATGAATCTCTCAAATTGTCTATATCTATATCACTAAAATCTCCCATTGCTTAAACTTATCAATGTACCTGCATACATAACTATATCAATAATATTTATACTCAGCAGTTTTCTTACCTTTTTTTTATGTGTATGTTCCGTTTACGTCTTTCTTTCCTTTGTATGTGTATGTATTTCACTGATCTTTTACCTTGTATAAACTACAATGTTTTGTTAACTTGCAATAAATTAAAAAATAAATAAATAAAAAGGAAATATACGGAGAGAATTAGGCCCTGTCCACACGGACACGGGTATTTTTATAACCGTGACTTTTTCTACGCGGTTCGGCCGTTCGTCCACACGGAAACGCACTGAAACCGAACATTTTTGAAAACCCCTGCTGAGGGTGAGGATTTTCAGAAACGCCCGTTACAGTGTTGTCGTGTAGACAGTGAAACCGGGGTTTTCGCCTTGCGACGTCAGAGTGTGTGCCGTTATCCACTGTGTTTGACGTCAGATTTGCGTCTACCGGAACCGCTAATAACTTTTTGTTAGGCTTCTGATTGGCCAACGTGGCTTTACGGCTAGGGTTATATCGCCGCCTGCTGGTGTGGCATGCTCTTGACCGAGCTTGATAGCGTGTTTTTGCGAGCATGTGTGGACGGGATTTTTTTTTAAAACGCTGGAGGAAAAACTCCGGTTATAAAAATACCCGTGTCCGTGTGGACATGGCCTTAGGTTTCAAATAGTGAGAGTTAGATGAGTTTTAGCTCTACCTTTTTAGTTGATAACTGATAAGCATTTACTTTGAATCTGAATCAGACCTTTTTCGTTACAAATTGGTTTTCTCAATTTCCCTTTTTGAATGTCGTCTTCTGTGATATATTGGAGATTCTGTAATCCAGATAATATTTAATAATTCTTGGGATAATTTGTTCTTTCCAGTCACTTCTCTCTTCATCTTTCACAGTGACAGAAAGAGCAATATAGCTTAACATAACTCCTGTCCTCTTTCCCAAATCCCTCTCAATAAAATATATATATACAGTACATGGGACACTTTAGAATAATGTTCATTAGTTTACGTTAGTTAATTTAACACTAATAATGAACTGCACATTTGCAGCATTTTTAATCTTTGTTAATGTTAATTTCAACATTTACTAATACTTAATAACATTAGTTAATGCACCGTGAACTAACATGAACAAACAATGAACAGCTGTTTTTTTTTTATTAACAAAGATGAACAAATACAGTAACACATGATTAGTTCATGTAATACATTAACTAATGAACCTTATTGTAAAGTGTTACAGATCTTCTTAAGCCTGACCATAGAAATCCCAGCTTTAGGCTCTCCGAGTCTCTGACACGAGTGAGGAATGAGAGTGTGTGTTTATCTGAATATCAGTTCCAGATGCCTGCAGCTCCTGACACACATTTATCTGAACTCGAGCGCTTCACTAGATGAGATATGGATGTGCTGTTTGAGCCTGATGTATCATTGTTTCTGTCTACAGACGAGTGCTGGATGCTGCCAAGAGGAGTAACCAGACGGGTCACTTTCTGTGGGTCGGGTCTGACAGCTGGGGAGCCAAGATCTCTCCGGTGATCCAGCAGGAGAAAGTGGCCGAAGGAGCCATAACAATCCTGCCCAAAAGAGCCACGGTGGACGGTGTGTACATTGGGGTTTGCATCCGGCTGCACCAGAGATTGTACTTCTTAGATTACGTTTTTATGGGGTTAACAAGAAAATCATGATATTGTTTTATAAGCTGTTTTATAAAGCACAGTTAAGTATGGTGTTACAATATGTTTTGGGAACCTAACTATACAGCTTAAATCTGAATTAGCACACCTGGTGTTGACAGCACTAAAAACATGTGTGAATCTTTAACATTTATATGAGAATTGCAGTCTGAATCAGGTACAGAAAATCGTGGGGGACCAAACTCACTTGAAACGCTCCCCTCCGTCACATAGAGATATAGAGTCACATTGTGCAAACTAATTCCTTTGTGCCTGTGTCTGTATGAATGCTGAATAACAGTTTATCTTATTAATTTTAAATCTGTAGAGTCTTAAAGGGGTCATGACATGTTTTTTTGTTTTGTTTTATCATGTTCCCTTAAGTGCAATTATAGTATTACTATAGTTTTTTGTACAAGAAAACTTAAAAAATGTAGTGCTTTTTGATATTTTCCCACCCTGTTTCTCACCTCTGATTCAAACAGTCTGTTTTGGGGTGTTTCCCCTTTAAGACTTCAGTGTTAACGCCCACTGTTATGATTGGCTAACGTCAGTGCTGCTTATGCATAAATTATTAACGTTAATCATTTTGTATCACATGTAGACTACACAATGCTCCACCACGTGAAACTTCAGTCTTCCAATCTTTTACCATCGTGTCAATTCTCAATTGATTTTGATTCATTTGTGAGGGAGGGAGGGAGAGAGAGAGAGAGAGAGAGAGAGAGACAGACAGTTTGAAGGCGTGCGCGGCCGGGGCTCGCTCGCTCTCTGCTCGTTCTTTCAGTAACATTCCCTGTCACACTCATCTCACTCACCGTTCAAATAAAGCTTTGGCGGGCTGCATATGCTGCAAATAAACTGCATCCGACTGCTTTCCCTGACGTCTGGATCGTTCGGCAGCGTATTCAATCATGTTGTTTGTCCACAGCAGGAACAGCACATCTGTGTGGCATCACAGTCATCTTGTAAACAGACCCACTCGCTGCACGACAACGCATGCGATGATGCGAAATGAGGCGTAGTTGTCCTACGCTGGAGGCGGTCATATGCAAACGACTGGTACGTCACTTCTTACTGTGACGTCACTTAATACCATGGATCCAGAACGAGCTGTATTTAGAGCTTGATTAAATAAATGCTTCGTTTATAATGGGGAGGACGTCTTAAGCTATGAAACTTGCAGAAAGTTTTAATAGTACATAGATATCTTATATACCAAAAGATCAAGGCAAATTTGGTTTCTCATGTCATGACCCCTTTAAATCAACTGTTTCTTTCTTTTTATATGTATATGCAGCAACATAGTCCACAACAAATTTCCTCTTGAGGACAATAAAGTATACTACTACTACTACTACATGTATCCATGCACTATCGCTCAAATGTTTGGTGTGTCTTTTGCTCAGCATTTAATGTACAGTGAAAACAGTGATATTGTGAAACAGCATTACAGTTTAAAAGAAGTTTGGTTTCACTTTATTTTGATGGTCCCTTTAACACATTCTGTTGACTATAAGCTACGTTGCTCCTACATGTCTACTAACTCTCATTAGAGTGTTAGTAGAGTATTAATAGACTGGTAGGGTTAGGGTTAGATTAAGTTGACATGTAGATGCAAAGTTACTTATAGTCAGTAGAGAGTCTGTTGGAGGACCATCACAATAAAGTATATGCAGATATTACGCAGACAGTCACTAATACTCCAATGAGAGTTAGTTGACATATAGTTGCAAAGTTACTTATAGTCAATAGCACGTTCAAAAGGGACCATCAAAATTGTTACCAGAAATTTTTAGATTTTGATACTTATTAAAAAATAATTTATATAAATGATGCAAAGCTGAATTTTCAGCATTACTCCAGTCTTCAGTGTCATATGATCCTTCAGAAATCATTCTGATACGATGATTTGATGCTCAAGAAACATTTCTGATTATTATCAGTTACGCTACTCCATATTTTTGTGGAAACCATGATGCAATCTATTCTTTGATGAACAGAAAGTTCAAAAGAACAGCATTTATTTGAAATAGAAATCTTTTCATTATAAACACTTTTTGAATGATGGTGTATGTGACAATTTACGGAGCCCCTAAAGGGAATAATGGAAGGAAAAAATATATTTCAATGCTTTTGCATTCTCTCGCATATGTGCGTTCCCCAAGAAACTTGCGTTTGCTTGCTAAACCTTTGTGTTCTCTGTGAGCGAATGCAAAGTTTCTCGGTTTCTCAGATAATGCAAAAAGCCTTCTCATAATGTTTGCCTTCACCGTGTCCCTTATGGGGCTCCATAACAATCAATTATTAATTAAACATATTATTTGTTAGTAACCAGAATAAGTAAAACGATATTTAGAACTGATAATGATTTAAATAAATATAAAAAGTAAAACTTGAAAATATCAGGGAATTTAAAAAAAAAATTGTGATTACCAAGCTGAAGGAAATAAAAACCTTAAAAAGTCAGAGTAAATCATAAAAAAATCAATAGTGCATGTATTTTTTTTCCTGCTTTAGTGAACTCTAATTTCTGGCTATAAATGAGTTTTTTGAGTGCAATCTCTATAAAATGTTTTTGTATTTTTTAAACTAGTATTCACAAACAACTGGAAAGCAATTTAAAAAGACATGAAAAGTCATGAAAAAGTAATGGAATATTTTAAAGGGGTCATGACATGAGAAACCAAATTTGTCTTGATCTTTTGGTATATAAGAGATCTATGTACTATTAAAACTTCCTGCAAGTTTCATAGCTTAAGACGTCCTCCCCATTATAAACGAAGCATTTATTTAATCAAGCTCTAAATACAGCTCGTTCTGGATCCATGGTAAGAAGTGACGTCACGGTGCGAAGTGACGTACCAGTCGTTTGCATATGACCGCCTCCAGCGTAGGACAACTACGCCTCATTTCGCATCGTTGTCGTGCGGCTCGCGCCCACATGTGTTCAGTCGACGACTCGACGTGCAGCGAGTGGGTCTGTTTACAAGAAGATTGCTATGCCACGCAGATGTGCTGTTCCTGTTTGAGTGTTTGAATACGCTGCCGAACGATCCAGACGTCAGGGAAAGCAGTCGGATGCAGTTTATTTGCAGCATATGCAGCGCGCCAAAGCCTTATTTGAACGGTGAGTGAGATGAGTGACAGGGAATGTTACTGAAAGAACGAGCAGAGAGCGAGCGAGCCCCGGCCGCGCACGCGCCTTCAAACTGTCTCTCTCTCTCTCTCTCTCTCTCTCTCTCTCTCTCTCTCTCCCTCGCGCATATGAATCAAAATCAATTGAGAATTGACACGATGGTAAAAGATTGGAAGACCGAAGTTTCACGTGGTGGAGCATTGTGTAGTCTACATGTGATACAAAATGATTAACGTTAATAATTTATGCATAAGCAGCACTGACGTTAGCCAATCATAACAGTGGGTGTTAACACTGAAGTCTTAAAGGGGAAACGCCCCCAAAACAGACTGTTTGAATCAGAGGGGGAGAAACAGGGTGGGAAAAGGTAATAAATCACTACATTTTTAAAGTTTTTTGTAAAAAAAACTATAGTAATACTATAATTGCACCTAAGGGAACATAATAAAACAAAACAAAAAACCATGTCATGACCCCTTTAAAATTTTTATTTAAATGGACATTAAGGAAGAATTACTCCCATCTAGCGGTGAAATTGTATTTTGCATTCAAACGAATTATGCTCTCCAGCGCCTCGCGTTTTCAAATGCGCGTTGCATCTACGGTAGCCGTTATGTACCAAAAAGCTCTGACAGGATGTCTTCTAATAGCAGTTCATCGAGTTTTCCTTCGGGTGAACAGGTTTGTTATCTCAAACAAACTTCAAATTGACACAACGAACAAACGAATGTTACAGTATGACTTAATGAGTGTCAAAAACATGAACTATTGTAATTAGTAGTTATGCCTTGTTTACTTGTTATATTGAGTAGGCTACGAGCATTGTTAGTTATCATCATCAGATGATTCAACAGTAGGGAGAGGAAGAGGAAGAGGAAGAGGAAGAGGACAGAGAGGCAGTGGATCAGTGGATCTGGGCGAGGAAGAGGAGGAGAGCGAGAGTCAATACAACGAGCTACAAGAGACGATCTTGATAGAATTGAAAGTTTCCAAAGGCAGAGAAGAGAAGCGACCGATGTTTGTACAATTTATATGTGGCTAGCAGTAACTTTAGCAATTCATTTTCGTTCTCTGTACAATCTTATGCACGTAGCAAAATATTCACAACTTGAGCTAATTGATTGTTTATGAAAAAAGAGAGCTATAGAAAATGTTTCAGAGAGCAATGTTTTCTTTTGCGTCAGTTACGTCACACTGGCTCTGAACGAAAACGCGTTGTGGAAATGCGTTGGCGTACTTTTTGTCCCTCGCTGCTATTATAGTTTTTCAAGATGGTGGAACGACATGGAAGCCTCCGTGGACTTACCCGTCCCATGTATATAAGTATAATAAATTCTTCGTTTACGAGTATAAATCAGATAATTGGCAGAGGTATTTGTACACCATTGGGGACATATTTATGAATAAAAATACTGATTTTAGATAATAAATTACCTAAAAAGTTACTTATAGTCACTTTAATGATCCTTTTGTTGTAAGCAAAACTTGGGTGTATTCAACTAAACTGGTCAAAAATCGTACATTCATTTCAATAGCAAAAAGTCCTCAGTGTACCTGAATTCACGCATTAGATCGCAATGCCCAGACTTAGTGGAGTCATTTATTTCTGCTCTCCAATGTTGTCAGACAAGCATTGCTAACAATTAGCATCATGGTCCGACACTTAACACCGTATCCATTCAGTGGCGAGTGCATCCGAGCCTCCTCCTGGTGGTTGTCTGCACTCAAGTAATCATAGCACTGTCCCTCAAGCAGCGGCTCTCGGCTCTCAGGCAACAGCTTGGGAATAGACCCACCAATTAGAGCACTTTTGTCAGAACACATTATATAATTGTGTCTGTGGGGACAGGGATTAGATGCAGACAGCCAGACAGGAACACCGTTGAGGATTTACACAAGCTCTGCCACTTTACTGACACAAATGTGTGTCATTCCTTTAGATGCTTGTCTCCTTTCCCAGTCCATAACTACTACTAATAATAATACATTTAAAATTTATTGTGCATATACTGTTTATGTTGTTGTAGTGATTTTTATACTGTGCCAAAAAATAGCAGTGGCTGATGACAGACTGAGTTATCTGACCAATCAGAGCAGAATAGACCAATCACACCAGACTGGGCCATCTGACCAATCAGAGCAGAGTAGACCAATCACAACAGACTGGGCCATCTGACCAATCAGAGCAGAGTAGACCAATCACAACAGACTGGGCCATCTGACCAATCAGAGCAGAGTAGACCAATCACAACAGACTGGGCCATCTGACCAATCAGAGCAGAGTAGACCAATCACAACAGACTGGGTCATCTGACCAATCAGAGCAGAGTAGACCAATCACAACAGACTGGGCCATCGGACCAATCAGAGCAGAGTAGACCAATCACAACAGACTGGGTCATCTGACCAATCAGAGCAGAGTAGACCAATCACAACAGACTGGGCAATCGGACCAATCAGAGCAGAGTAGACCAATCACAACAGACTGGGTCATCTGACCAATCAGAGCAGAGTAGACCAATCACAACAGACTGGGTCATCTGACCAATCAGAGCAGAGTAGACCAATCACAACAGACTGGGTCATCTGACCAATCAGAGCAGAGGAGGCTCTCCGAAAGGCGGGGTTTCGAAAGATCATATCCTTGATTGAAGTGTTTCAGACGCTGTGAGAAAAGAGCTGATGCTGCAATGTAGGCCATATTATGAGAAAATGAAAGTGTTTTTTGAACATGGTTGCATGTAAACCTATTGTATGAGACTCCAAAATAAAATTAGGAACCTTTAAAACAGTATAAAAGGGGCCCTTTAACAATGAACAATAATAATATTTTAACTTATTAACCTAGATTATCAAATGCTGAACAAAATGGTTGCTCATTTTTAATTAATGTTACCTAATGTAAGATGCGTAATGTTAATCAATTAAACCTTAATGTAAAGTGTTACCAAAATCATGTGTACTGTATGATTTTTACAAGAACAAAGGTCAAGAAAATACTAATTCAGTCTTTCTACTTCAAACCTTTCACATTTAATTACGTTTAATTATTTATATAATGTGTTATTTTCCATTTCTCAGTAAGTAATTCCTTCAGATGCTTATCTCTTTCTTTTCCTCACCTCTCTCTCCTCAGCGTTCGATCGCTACTTCCGCAGTCGCTCGCTCTCCAACAACAGAAGGAATGTGTGGTTCGCCGAATTCTGGGAGGAGAATTTCGGATGCAAGCTCGGGATGCACGGAAAACGGCCCGGAAGCCTGAAAAAGTGCACCGGTAAGATGTGTTTGTATTCGAGCCATTATTTATTTAGGTCAGCCATTCATCTCTGAAAGAGTTTGGGGTTTTAAGAGGAAGATGCAACAAAAGCCAAATGGCTTTGAGAGGTTTTTTGAAGTGAGGTACTTTCTGTGGACAGGAAGTGACACGTCTCTTTAGGGCTGTCAGGTGCCCGTGCTCGAGAAGTCAATGCAAAAAATTGAAGTGTCTGACTTCATCACACCTTCCTCTTCTCTCTCCTGTCCTAAAG